>VDFB02036296.1:0-39006 GCA_007258455.2 Sequoia sempervirens
GATAAAAGCAAATAAACCACTGCCAACTGAATTTTGAATGGATTGTTTTATAATATCCATCAAGAGCTTGAACATGCATTGGCAATGTGTGTGTGTCAAAAATACAGGCATCTTGACTAATATCATTAGATTTACTTTCTGAATAATTTGATTGTAACCGTAGTAGCATTACTTAGAATCAGTATTGTCTTGGCAAACTGAAAGTATAGATGGAATTAAATTAGGAAAATTTAATGAAACTAAAAATGCAGACATATTCATAAAAACAGAGAAATTGAAATTTTGTCATCTATCAGCATCTAGTTATTAGTTATGCAATGTGAAGTAATGTTTTGAGTTTGAAAGATGTGCAGTGCAATGTAATCAGCGATATGAATATAAACTACAAAATTCTATTTTCTACAATTCATTAGTTGAACTCTTTATTTTATTTGCTCTCTATATCTCTATGCTATGGAAATGCCTTTCAATTTCAAAAAAAATAGTTTTTATCTCTTGTTCTACAATTTTTTATGTCTTCTTTTAAATCCGATTTTTTTCCCCTTTTTTTCAAAAAATCTTATACTTTTGGTTTGCCGAATTTTTCTTGAAAAGATTTTTGCTGCTATGGGTCACTTTATATTGAGACTCGAGATTGCCTAGACATCTTTCTCTATTATCCAACATAGAGGTGTTTGGTCCTTTACCTTTGAGGGAGTATCACAAGTAGCTATATGGAGACTCCTAAAACTATTAGGTCAACTACATCCATTTTCCCCCCTTTTATAGCCATAGAGGTATTAAGTGCTCATCATATATTGCAATTTCACAAATTGATGAAGATAGGTAAGAGAAAATGTCATGAAAGTACTACGGTCTTCTTATTCGTATATAAGGCTTGTTTATAAAGCTAGCCTAAGCCATAGTGTCATCAAGTCTCATATTCTTGGCTATGGATATGAGCACATTCTAGGTTCATGCATGTTAGTAGAGGTTCTAGGGAGAGTACCTTGGTTCCTCCTAGGATGTCCAGCTAGGCCCACTTATACCTGATCATAATCCAATGGGCATCAATAGATCCTGTATTGACCATTTTTTGGTAATCAAAATCAGACAGTTGTTCTTCCATTACCAACTTTGAAAAAAATAGAGCATTTGTTTATCTTCACTGTTGGTTTCCCGCTTCAGTTGCCATCAGCTCCCTTCACATGGTTTAATTGACCGTCACACCTTCACATGGGAATTTGGATTGACATTTAGGTTTACCTTTTGGACTTGAGTTAAGATTTACCCATTTTTGTGTTTACCTTCTCTAGTTAGAGTCTGAAGTTTTAGCATTAGTTAGTATTTTAACTTTTGGAATTCTTTTTAATGGTCTTGTTATTGCAACATTTTGCGCTTTTCAATCCCATTGACCTAGCTTGGTCTATAATGTCCCTATTTTCATGAGCATCAATTTGCAGAAGGTTTAGCCTATTCCTGACTCTCGTAGGCTAAGAAGCTTGATTAGAGGGTCTTTGTGGTAGTTACCCAAATGGTGGTTGGCTTCTTTCATGGATTCATGGGTTATTCAGAGGTTCCCTATGTTATGCTGAATGTTGGAAAACATATTGTTGGAAAACATAACACATTGGAAAACATACAGTTGGAAAACATAATGTGTTATCTGGATAATGGGAAACCAATTGTTTGCACTTTATGAAGTTATTTTTTTATATTATAATAAAGTGCAAATATAAAATATTAAATATTAAATAAAATAAAAAGTAAAGTACGTGGAAAGGAAAATATATCTTTTATCCCACATTGACAAGGAAAGTGTGTGAGACCTCCAAAAAAAGTATTAAGGGCTCATTCTTTGATCATCCAGGTATTTTGATATTGACATTTGATTGAGTTTATTGTGGAGCCTAGGGTTTCTGCAGTTTCTACATTCAATCATTGAGACCGAAAGCTCTCTTTGATTGGCATCACCAAGTTGGTGAAAGATCCTCTGAAGGGCTGTAGCTGAGAGAAAGATACTTCAGTCTTTCTATTGTGCTTCATTGCAAATTTAGGGCCTTTGGCCAAATTTGGGCATAAAGATTTTATATCAGCTTAGTGAAGCATTTTTTGAGGAAATCGTCTTGGTCTTGGAGCTCCATATTTCAATATTAAAGACCGATTGGTTGGGCACTTAGCATTTCCAGATTTTTTATGAAGAATATATCTGTTGTTGGCAGCAACTTGGAGAAAGAGATATGCAGATTTGTGGAGGTATTCTAGGTCCATTGAAAGGATGATTTTGTATCAAGAAAGACCCCTAGATAGAGGGGACGCTTACAGGCTTTTCTGGTCTGATATAGATCAGGGTTTTGACATATGCTGGGCACTCAAGGAGGAGGGACGATGTTGTGAAGAAAAGCAGATTAAAATCCAACAAAATTCAAGAAGCATCGTTCGGCCTCTAGGAGTCATAGCGCTGTGTTTTGGGAGCTAGAGTCAGCCTCTTCAAAGAGATTCGATCAGTTTAATGTTGGCAGCCTTTCATTTCCAGGTTTTGCATCTTATAGTGCTCATTTGCATTGGTATTTTCAGTTGTATTAGTAGCTGCTATATGACAGCTGTAGATGCATATTTATATCAGCATTTTGATAGCACTTTGATCATGTTGTAATGCCAAGAGTCTTGGCCACTTGCTTCAGCATTGTACTAGAATTGGCATATCAAATAAAGGAGTGATAAGCTGCATATCATTGTTGTCTTTAGATACTTGGCTGTAGCATTCTTTTCTGTATGCAAGACAACTGTTTGTCTTAATGACACTAGCTGAAAGTCAACATTTACATTTTAGGAGTTGCATAGTGTTAAATTTAAGTGAACAGATTAAATGCACAGAAATAATTCAAAATCAGACAGAGTAACACAGCATATACCCTGGGAAAACCCTCCTCTTGAGGGAGAAAAACCCAGCAACAAAGATCTCTCTTATATTTGATGTAACAATGGCAACTTTACATATTACAATGAGGTCTAACACAAGACCGATATTCAGCACCTGGCAAGATGAAAAACATATAACAGTCTGCCAATTCGTACCTGTTATATATGAATTGACTGTCAACAGATCTACAGAAATAGCATTTGACTATATGCACAAACACTGATGGTTCTCAACCTGTTATGAATCCGCATTATCATAATGCTTCGCACTGATCTTCACCCTTGAGTACTTGACATGGTTCGCACTTGACACAAATACGATATGGCAGAGTTCGCAATTAACACAGATCCGATATGGCAGAGTTCACAATTATTCGCAGTCTCTTCAATAGTATATTCGCACATGATAATGAGTTCACACATGATACAATCTTTGCACTTGATAGTACAGAACTGATATGAAATGATCGAGCTCCTCTAGATGATTAACAAAGGGCGAGTCAAGGTGAATATATACAAGTGAATGGGAGAGACGCCTCTCTTAAAATCCTTCATGTCGGCCTCTAAGAAATTGCGAATATCATTTAATGATAGTCGGCCTCAAACAAATATTAAATATCTTCCAATAAAAGATCAACTCGAATTCTTTTATGTCGGCCATAATATGAATTGAGTATAATACAAGACAATGAATATAAATTGAATAGCCAACGGCTATCATTCAATTTATGTCTTCCACGAAAGAGCTGAGCTGGAAGGAACTACCGAAGCTGTTATAACATTAACACATAGCAAGTGTTTGGTTAAATGCCATATGCTGTAGATGAACACTCCAATCATTAGGATGCATGATAAGTGTTTGACATAATTCCTTATTGCTGTAGATGCACATTAGATGGTATGCCAAGTGTTTGATGAAATGCCATTTGGTTGTAGGTGCACATTTATCTTGTAGAATTCATATATATACATTTGAAAGCCAAATATAAGTTGCATCTGCACTTAGTTCTATGCTTAGACATCTTAGAAGTTATTTGGAAGCATTTAAAACACTTTGATATCACTTTTCAAGCCAATATATCAGACTGAAACCACAGACCAGTAAGCATAAAGTTTACATCAGAAGTGTTTGACAATATTCCTTGAGTGCAAAATCTTCATTTTCACACCTATATCAGCAAGACATTTTTACATGGTCCTTTCTAGATTAATATTTTTTTTTTCCTTCTCACACTTATTCTATTACCTGCCCTGAAAGAACATTGGAGGCACTAAATAATTCATGTTTATGGAAAAGAATCTACCGGAATACATATCTGCAGTGCATATGAATCTCTAAGGGGATTTTCTCTATGATTATTGATGTGTGATTGTAGTTCATTTGAGATTCAGAAAGATACAGCCTGAATGAAAGAGGAAGACAATAGATGAACTGTTTACCATCAATCTGAAACATTATGAAGCAAAGATTTATGCTGTTGAATATGATATAAGAAAGTCAAACTCTTTTAGGACCCTGCATATCACAAACCTGCAATAGACGCAATGCTGCTCCTTCCCTGTAACATGCTTTTGACCAATCAGGACGCAGTTCCCTGCAGGCTTTTGCATCAACCAATGCATGTTCAGCTTGTCCCAATCTAATCCAGCAAAGACTTCTGTTTGACAGCAATGCTGCATTGTTGGGATCCAAATCAATGGCCTAAAACAAGCAATCAGCATTTTCCTCAATCAGTGACAAGAACTCTTTATTAAAAATTTAAAGCAGCATAGAATTAGAAACAAATAGTCCAATTCTTTCTTGAGACAGAGAATGAATAGAACCTAGTGCAAGTAATAGTAAATTATTCAACATTAAATTATTGTTTCAAATATACAATCAAAGGCTTCAATCTGATGAGCACACGATTATACGGGGGGGGGTACCCTTTTTTTCAATTTTTAAACTTAATTGATCAGAATAACAACCATGCAAGAATTTGACAATTAAAAACAAGATAACACCAAGATTTACATGGAAACCCTTACGGGAGAAAACCACAGCTCAAAATAATGCTCTTTACATATTTATATCAATTACAATGATTGTAGGCACCCACCTACTAGAGGCACCAACCCCCAACTGGTTTTTTTAGGCACCAACTCCCTTTTGCAAGGCACCAACCTTGGCTAACTTGAGGCACCAACCTCTTATGATAAACTGAAAAATCTGAAATCAGTATGAGTTCTTCACAACTGATCTGCTTCTTTACTTCAATTTAAATTCCTCCTTTGTGATGTATGTTGCCTCTTTAAAGCTCACACAAATTATGTATACTTCTGCTCTTCTAATACTTAGTCATCCTCTTACACCCCTTTCAGATCTGAATTGAATCCTATCTTTATATCGATCTCTTTGCATCAAGAGATGCAACCTTTGTAAACAATGTGTCTTTTGAACTAATTGCGCCACTTAAATTATCAAAATCTGACTTTTAATATTTATTGATTTCTGAATCACACCATTTAATTTCAAAAGACTTTTAATATACACCTTTTGCCATGTCTTAATGATATTAATTTCGGTTTTGGAAGATCGCGCCATTTAATAGGTGCTGGTTAGTCACAATTTTTAGTTAACATTCTTTAATGAAATCGCTTTATTAAAACAGCAATTACTTCTTCACAAGGTCAACTAATGATTAGATTAACTCTTTTGAGGAAATTGCATGCTTTACTTTATCTTATCTCATATCTGATCGAAATGTTGTCTAATCGACCTTATATCTGATGCTTATGTAAATAACCAAAACATTATCTTATCTTCAATTTAACATCCTCTTATCTTCATGAGTATTTGGCCATCATACACAAGAAGTCAGTATCAATTCTAGATGTTCTTTCTTTCAAATATGTTATCTTCAGTTATCCTAGTCTTCTCACTTTACCTTGACATCAATGACAATATTTCCAACACATTCATCTACAGAATAAGATCTCTCTTTAACTTTGTGAGCAGCGTGAAATGACCAATGTAGGAAACATACAGATCAAAAGGGAAATCAGATCGTGCTATGTTCCATAGAGTCAATGGTGGAAAACAAGTATGCATGAAAACAGAAAACATGCCATGTTCAACAACAACAGAGATATGAACACCAAACTACAAAGCTCTAGGATAGTTAGACTTCAATAGCATTCAAGATTCTTACAACTTAAGAGAACAGCAAAGAAAATAAGCAGTTATGTAATGTCCCCTTCTTAGTCCTAGTAGGTTTTGTGCCCATTAGCCTTTCTTTGGAGACCCATAGGCTACTTGGAGGCAATTTTAGGTTTTTCAAGATTCTTGGAGGTTTCATGTCAGTTTTTTTGGAGTTCTTTGCAGGTGTTTGTGAGTGTAATTTTTGGGTCTTTCTGGGTTTTCCAAGAGCTTTGGTCGGAAATCACTACTATTTTTAGCAATGTTTTAAACTTGCTATTTTAGTTAAGTTACGAAGGCTACCCAAAATGTGCTCATTTTGAGTTTGGAGTCAATATTTTTAGCAGTATGCTATTTTTTGTAAGTGTTATTTTTGGCAGTGAGTTCTAGCAGTAGTTCAACACTGGGTTACTATTTCTAGTAGTGTGCCAATGCAATATTTGGCGTCTTGATATTCTCAGCAATGGGTCTTCCAACGTTCTTGGAGTTTGAAAATGGAAGGTTTGCAACTTAACTTAATGTTTTATTGTTGAATTGTTTTTTGGCCCCCATGCCTAGGTTGAGCAACTTAAGTTGTTTTAAAAAGGGGCTCATGGGTTGAACTCCTATCTTGGAGACTTATGTTTTAAAAGATAAGTTTTTGCAATTTGAGTTGGATGCCTAAAGTTGATGACTTAAGTGATTTTATGAATATTTTATTGCTCCTTGAGCTTGGCGTCCCATTTTGGAGGGAATTGTAATTCAAACTTTTGTGTCTTGAGCTTATTTATATGTCCTCTTAGGTCCTTATTTGGTTGGGCTATCTTGATGTAACAAAGTGTTGCCGAATTGCAGAGTGACTCTTGGGCTTTGAGGACAAAATCCCTCCAAGCTAACTTCAGTTTTGAGATTCAAAGATATCTCATAGCTAAATAGTGTTGCAGCTTCATCTCAGGAGTTGCAATTGAGCTTTCTATGGTGATGGCTTTCATTATGCTTTCAGTTTTTGTTGGGTTTGATGTTTTCTAGGATATTTTGGTGTGGTTGTATGTTTGTTTGCAGTTTGAAGACCTTTTTGGAGTGTTTATCAGATTTTCATGCTGCTGGTTTATGTATGGCTGACCCACGTTTTTGCTCATACTGAACGGAGGGGATGAGATATTTTTGTGGGTATTGATTATGAGATTTTCTCATGCTTGGGCGACTCCTTGCCCAAAGTTTGGTGATTTTTAATGGACAACCTGAATTTTGAGAGGAGGTCAACCTGTCTAGGAGGCCATACCATTTGCACCTAGTGCATTTGGATTCGTGTCAAGGCTATTCAGCTTGGTTGGTGGTAGCTTGGTACTTGTTTTGGGATGCCTAGTTCTGCTCTACCATTTGCAAAAGACTTGAGTTCATTTCGATGGTTTTTGAAAGAATTATGGTCTTTTCTTGAGGGCTGATTGGAGTTCCGTGTTCGCTGTCCAAGTATATCAGACTGTTGCTAGTGTTATATCAGACCTGATATAATCCTCTCCTTCCATATTTTATGATGCCTAACTGATCTTATCTTGCCAAGATTGATCATTGATGTAAATGGCTATCATTTTGACTAGTTCATTACATATTAGCTTGTATCAGACTCTCATTGTAATGCTGTTATGGTAGTACCATTCAGCTTTTTACTTTCAGTTATTATGGATACTTACCCCACTGCATACGTGGTTGCTCCCGCTGAAAGTGATTAAGCCTTTTGCTTATTGTACTTCACACTCCTGCTGAATAAGTGGTTTGAGTTTCTATATTTCTTCTTGTTGCCCACTAAAAAGTGGAAGTGACTAGCTTTGCCACCAAGTGCATTACTTTCCTTGTTACCTGCTAAAAAGTGGAAGTGGCTGGCTTGCCACCTAGAGCATTTCATATTTACTTTTTGTACTTGATTATAACAACTCACACCACTAGAGAAGCGGTAGCTTAGCCAAGTTTTTCAATTGTAAGCCAACCACCATATGCTCACACCTTGCCCACACTAGAATCTAGGTGATCAAAAAGTGGAAAGTGTTCTTTTAGTTAGTGTGATTACTTTCAGTATTTGCAAAGATCCCCTTACACTGTATGCTCTCACTTTGCCCACTCTGGGATCTGGGTGAACAGAAAGTGAAGGGTTGTAATTCAATTGCTTATTTTTGCTTTCCTCTAATGCTAACAAATGAAAAATTTGTGAATAACTAGGGGTGGGATTTTACAGTGGTATCAAAACTGGTCTTCTTGCTAGCCTATGCTTTCAGTGCTTACTGTTGACAGAAGTTCTCTATGAGTGATAGAGAAATCAAATACTACAATAGAGAGCAGAAGAGACAGTAGTTTCAGACACCATCAATTCCCATTAAAGGGACATTTTCAGAGGTTCTCAAAAACCGTGACAGGCAGTTGAAACCATGGCAGAGAAGGATAAAGGGACAACCTAGCCAAAGAGCCCAGATGCTAGAGCTAAGAGAAAGTTTGATACCATGATGGACATGATGTCCCAATTGCTGGCCAAAATGAATCAAAACATGACTCCCATTCAGCAGTGCCAGAATACAAAAACTGGCTCCTCTAATGTGAATCCAAATGAGAGACCAAGTGGTCAAACTGTTGAAGTGACTAGGGGATTGGCCCCTAGACCTCTCCAACCTACCTTCACTCGAAGGGAGGAACCGCCAACTAATGAAGTAAGGAATAGCTACATGGAGTATGTGACCCTTCCTGCAGAGATCCATGAGATTCTATCATTGGACCAATTCATGAACCAAAAGAAGAGAGGCGACAGAAGATATGAGAATCGTGCTCCTATGCTCCCAAGGGATTTCCAGCAAACCCTTGTGAAGGTGACCTTAGCTCATTTCGATGGAAGTGATAAGTGTTTTGCAAGATCATGGGTCTAGAAGCTCGATAACTACCTCTCATTGAGGCCAATGCCAGAACAAGATGCCATCAAGTTTGTTACATTACATTTGGATGGGGTTGCCCATGAATAGTGGTATCACGGTTTGATCACTCTTGGCCATAACCTCATTGTTGCCTATGATGAGTTCACCAACAAACTCACCAAGAGATTTGACACCAAAGATCCCGAGGTGAAATTCTATCAGCTTGCACTACTGAAGCAACATGGCTCACTTGGCACTTATATTTCTAAATTTCAAAGGCTTTTCGTGATGGTGCCCAACATCATTGAAAGGAGACTTGTAGTCCTATTCTCAAAAGGGGCTAATGGAACCATTGAAGGAGTAGGTGAAGGCTTTCAATCCACCAATGCTTGCAAAGGCAGTCAAAAAATCTAGAAGCATGGAGTTGGCTGCCCCTAGGCCAAAATTTCAGTCCAAGCCATTTTCACGTAGGAGGGATAAGAGGCCTTTTCACAAAGATTCAAATCAGACCAAGAAGTTCCTTTCTCAGATAGATGATGACCTCCGTAATGAGCTCAGAAGAAAGAAACTATGCTTCACTTGCAAGGAACCATAGGCCCCAAGACACAAGTGCTTCAAAAGAGGCAAATCTCATCATATGGAGGTGTATTCTACTGATGAATCAACATCTGATTTTTCGGAACAGCAGTCTGATATGGAGGAGAAAGAAGAAGAAAAGGCTCTAGAAGAGGTAGAAAAAGACCAAGAAAGTGGGAGTGCATTTGCCCAACTTTCTAGCTTTCAAAAGGATGAGTCATTTAGAGTTCATGGAGTGCTTGGTGGGCAGCGTATTGTTGCTCTAATTGATACTAGAGTGACACATAATTTCATTGATGAAGGGGTAGTTGCAAAGAGAGGCCTTAAGACAGAAGAATTTGAAGGTTTCAAGGTCATGGTGGCTGGTAGCTTTATTATCACTTGCACTTGCAAGATATCTAATATGTCTATCTGATTGGGTAACTATGAAGTCATAGATGACTTCTATGTGGTGAGCATTGGTGATACTGATGCAGTGCTTGGTATTCAGTGGCTGCGATCTCTTGGAGAGATCACTTTGAACCTTCAGACCATGGAGTTGAAGCTCACATCAAAAAGGAAGAAGGTGGTTTTGAGAGGGATGTCAAACATCAAACAGAGGCCCTCGTATTGTTTCATTCAAGAGGATGGAAAGGCTAATTCGTCATGACATGGTTGAGTGGGCAGCAAAATGTTTGATCATGCCTTCCAATAGAGGATAAAAGACATTACCATCCTGATGTGCAATCCTTGATCTCAAAACGGAGTAAGGTGTTTGGCAGTATACCTCCAAGGAGACCTCCTAAAAGGAGGATTGAGCATGTCATTGAGCTTGAGGAAGGAGCAAAACCAATCATAACTACTCCATATCAGTATCCAAAAACGTAGAAAGATGAGATAGAAAAAGTCATCAAAGAACTCTTGGATATGGGTCACATTTTCCCAAGCAACAGTCCTTTTACTTTTGTTGTGGTTTTGGTGAAGAAAAAGGATGGCACTATGTGCAAGTGCATAGATTATCGGGCCCTCTACTAGAAAACAATCAAAAACTGATATCCTATTTGAGGATTGATGAGCTCTTGATGAGCTACATGGAGCAATTTACTTCTCTAAAATTAGATCTCAGATCAAGCTACCATCATATCAGAATGAGAGAAGCAAATATTGAGAAGACTGCCTTCAAAGGCCATTTTGGGCATTTTGAGTTCCTAGTCATGCCCTTTGGGTTGACTAATGCAACCACGACCTTCCAGTCTTGCATGAACAGGGTGTTCCAAAAGCAATTGAGAAAGTTTGTGCGTATCTTCTTCGATGACATCCTAATCTACAGTAAAACATGGGAAGAGCATCTTAAGCACTTGGAGGAGGTGTTTAGCATTCTAGAGTCTAAGTCTTTGTTTGCAAAAGAATCCAAGTGTGAATTTGGAATGACCAAGCTTCTCTATCTTGGTCATGTGATCAGCTCTAAGGGGGCCAGTGTTGATCAAGAGAAGATTAAGGCTATTTTGGACTGGCCTCCACCAAAAAACCTCTCTCAATTGAAGGGTTTTTTGGGGCTTTGTGGATTCTACAAAAGATTTGTGAAGGTTTACTCTCAAATGGCTGCTCCTCTCACAGATCTCACAAGAAAGGGGGTATTTGCTTGGTCAAAAAAAGCACAGAAGGCCTTTCATTGGATCAAGCAGCTCATGAGTTCACGTCTTGTTTTGGCTATACCAAACTTCTCCAAGCCATTTGAGTTGCAATGTGATGCTTCTGGAGAAGGTGTTGGTGATATCCTAATGCAAGACAAGCATCCTATTGTCTTTGAGAATAGAAAATTGAGAGGTGTAGAGAAGACATATTCTATCTATGACAAGGAGATGCTTCCTATTATGCACGCCTTGGCCAAATTTAGGCAGTATTTGGTTGGGAGCAAGTTCATTGTGAAGACGGACCACAACAATCTCAAGCACTTCATGCATCAGAAGGATCTTAATTATAGACAGCAGAAATGGGTGAGTAAGCTCCAAGCTTACGATTTTGACATCAAGTATGTCAAAAGGAAGAATAACAATGTGGTGATGCCTTATCAAGAAGGCCACACTTGAGTTCATTGGTAGAGATTACTACTGATTGGAAGGATTTGATTATTGCAAAGTATGCTAAGAATTCTTTTGCTTCCAGCACAGTCGATAGTACCTTGCATGATGAAAGGTACAAGTTGGTAGATGATTTGATATTGTATAAGGATAGAAACTTCTTGTTGCCAAAATCAAAGCTCAAAACGAAGGTTCTACAATCATTTCATGGCATTCCCTTGGCTGGTCACCAGGGGTATTTCAAAACATATAGGCAGATTTGAGAGAGATTTTCATGGAAGGTGCTCAAGGATGAGAAGGTGCTCAAGGATGAGGTCCTTTGCTATGTTAAGGAGTGTCCAATCTGCCAACTGAACAAAATAAATGAGCACACATTTCTAGCTAGTTTGTTGCAGCCCTTGCCCATTCCCGATCAAAAATAGGAAAGTATCTATATGGACTTCATCACGAGCTTGCCTAAGGTGCAAGGGAGAGATTGCATCTATGTTATTGTTGACATATTGACAAATTTTGCTCATTTCTTCGCCATTACCAGCTCATTTACAATAGCTCATGTTGTTGATTTGTTCTTCAGAGTGGTGTTTAGATTGCATGGGCTACCTAAGAATATTGTGAGTGATAGGGAGAGCAAGTTCCTAAGCACTTTTTGGCAGAAGATTTTTAGATTGAGTGGTACAGTGATCACTCCAAACATTAGTTATCACCCACATATGGATGGGAAAACTGACATTGTGAACAAGTGGTTGGAAGGTTATCTCAAAAATTATGTCTCAGGGCAGTCGAAGCCTTGGGTGAGAAGGCTTCATTTGGGAGAGTATTGCTATAACTCTTCTTAACACATGTCTATCAAAATGTCTCCTTTCATGGCTTTGTATGGGTATGAGGCTCCTAGCTTCATTGATTTGTTATTTGGTGACAGTAGGGCCCCTTAAGTGATGGATATGTTGCAGTAGAGTCAAGACATTTTGAGATCATTGAAGGTAAATCTTCTCCATACCCAAAATCAGCAGAAGATGTATGTTGATCAACAGCGTATAGAATGCACATTTGAGGTTGGGGATATGGTCTATCTAAGACTCCAGCCATACAAATAGTTCACTCTCTAGAAGAGTGGAGTAGAGAAGCTTAAGCCACATTTTTATGGGCCTCTCAAGATCACCAAGAGAGTTGGGGAGGTGGCTTATAAGTTGGAGCTACCAATGAGTAGCAAGGTTCACAATGTCTTCCACGTGTCACGCCTCAAGAAGGCAATTAGGCACAATGTTGTTGCTTCTTCTAATTTGCCTCCATTTGATGAGGAGGGACAGTTGGTTTTGGTGCCAGAGGCAATTATTGATTTCAGAGAGTGTTCCTTGAGGAGGACTATTAGAGAGTATTTGGTGAAGTGGAAGAATCTACCAGTTGAGGATGCTACCTAGGAGGATGAGCAAAACTTTGCAACATTCGGACTTGCGATTGCTTGAGGACAAGCAATCTTGGGGAGGGAGGACTCTAATGTCCTCTTCTCAATCCTAGTCAATTTTGTGACCGTTAGCCTATCTCTAGACACCCGTAGGCTACTCAAAGGCAATATTAGGGTTTTCAAAATTCTTGGAGGTTTCATGTCAGTTTTTCAGGAGTTCTTGTAGGTGTTTTCCAGTATGATTTTTGGGTCTTTCTACGTTTTTCAAGAGCTTTGGTGGGCAGTCATTGCTATTTTTAACATTGTTTATTTTAGACTTTACTTTTTTTAGTAAGTTACGATGGCTACCCAAAATGTGCTCATTTTGAGTTTGTAGTCACTTACTATTTTTAGCAGTATGCTATTTTTAGTAACTACCATTTCTAGTTGTGGGTTCTAGCAACAATTCAACACTGGGTTACTATTTTTGGCAATGTGGTAGTGTAGTATTTGGCATCTTGATATTCTCAGCAGTGCCTCTCCCAACATTCTTGGAGTCTGAAAATGGAAGGTTTGCAACTTAAGTTGATGTTTTATTGTTGAGTTGCTTTTTGGCCCCCACGCCTAGGTTGAGCAACTTAAGTTGTTTTTAAAAAGGGGCTCATGGGTTGGACGCCTATCTTATGTTTTTAAATGATAAATTTATGCAATTTGAGTTGGACGCCTAAAGTTGAAGACAAGTGATTTTATGAATATTTTATTGCTCCTTGAGGTTGGTGTCCCATTTTGGAAGGAATTGTAATTCAAACTTTTGGGTCTTGAGCTTATTTATATGCCCTCTCAGGTCCTCATTTGGTTAGGCTATCTTGATGTAAGGAAGTGCTACCAGATTGCAAAGTGACTCTTGGGCTTTGAGGATGAAATCCTTCCAAGCAAACTTCAGTTTCGAGATTGAAAGATATCTCCTAGCTAAACAGTGTTGCAGCTTCATCTCAGGAGTTGCAGTTGAGCTTTCTATGGTGATGGCTTTCATTATGCTTTTAGTTTTTGTTGGACTTGATGTTTTTCTAGGATATTTTGGTGTTGGTGTGAGTGTGTGTTAGTTTGTAGTCAAAAGACTCTTTTGGAGTTTTTATCAAATTTTCATGTTATTGGTTTATGTATGGCTGACCCATGTTTTTGCTCATACTAAATGAAGGGAATGAGATCTTTTTGTGGGTACAAAATATAATGTCCCCTCATCAGTAGTAGTTGCATTGGATGACCGTTAGCCTATCTCGGAGGCCCGTAGGCTAATCGGAGGCAGAATTAGCGTTTCCATTTTTCTAGGAAGCTTCTTCCGAGCTTTCAAGGGATTGCATGCAGAATTTTGGCAGAGGGATTTCTAGGTCTTTTTGGGTTTTTCAAGGGCTTCATAATGGTATAACATGCATTTTCATCAGAGGACATTTTTGGACTTACTATTTTTAGTAAGTTACGATGACTACGAGGTTTGTGCTCTAACGGAGTTTGGAGTCAATATTTTTAACAATATGCTATTTTTAGTAAATGTTATTTTTGGCGATGCAATCTTAGCAACAATTCAACAATTCAGTACTCAATGTCTATTTCTAGCAAAGCAGAATATGCAGGATGTGTCTCCAACTTTCTTGGAGCCTGTTTTGGCAACTTAATAACTTAAGTTATAGTTTATTGTGCCTTTTTGGCCCCCAATGCCTAGAAATGATAACTTAAGTTGTTTTCAAAGTGTGTTTCATCTTTGGGAATTCAAGTTGATGTAAAAGATTATTTTAATCTCCTTCATGTGGGTGTCCCTTTTGAAGGGAAATGATAATTAGATTACTCAATGTCTATTTCTAGCAGAGCAGAATATGCAGGATGTGTCTCCAACTTTCTTGGAGCCTGTTTTGGCAACTTAATAACTTAAGTTATAGTTTATTGTGCCTTTTTGGCCCCCAATGCCTAGAAATGATAACTTAAGTTGTTTTCAAAGTGTGTTTCATCTTTGGGAATTCAAGTTGATGTAAAAGATTATTTTAATCTCCTTCATGTGGGTGTCCCTTTTGAAGGGAAATGATAATTCAAATTTATGGGTTGGAAAAGCTATTTATAAAAAGGCCTTGCCTCTTCATTTGGTATCCATTATTCATCTTATAACGAAGTGCTGCCAGATTTTATCTAGACTCTTGCTTTGGGGTTGGAACACCTCCTAGCCTTCCTCGATTTCAGGCTTGAGAGATAGCTCCTGGCTGATCAGTGACTGCTTCTTCATTCTGAGGTTGCAGACAGAGCTTCATTAGAGATGGCTTCATTTGGCGTCTTCTAATTTTTGTGTGGTAGTGAGTTTGCCTTCAGTTTTTGCTCAATTTGGTGTGTTTTCTTCAGTTTTCATGTTGCTGGTCTAGAGTATGGCTGTAGCATGTTTTGATTTACATCTTTTTGAGGAGTGCAGTGATTTTTGTGGGTACTGACTCATTGGATTCCTAGCTCCTAGGCTCCCCTATGCTCCTATTTTGGTGATTTTAGATGGTGTTTTTGATTTTTGCTTGAGGTCGTCCTTCTCAAGGAAGTTATACCATTTGTTGTTTGTGCCTTGGGATGTGTGCTAAAATAATAAGTGATGTATGGAGTGTTTTTGTTGTTGGAGATTGGACGCCTAGCCTCTAGGCATCTATTGCTTTCTGTTTAGGGACATTTTGCTTTCTGTTTAGGGACATTCGAAGAAGATTTGAGGGAGATACGAGCATTTTGGTGTTTCTAGGGCTTGCTGCTCTAAAAATCAGAATGCTGCAATTCTATATCAAACCTGGTATTTCCTTCATTTTGTCATAATTCCTTGATGGTTATCTTTGTATTTGCCTTGGTGAATATTGTCTATCATTTGGGCTTTCAAGTTGCTAAGATTAACTCAATTTCATTGTAAAAGAACTTAATATTGTAACGTTGATTCAATAGTACTGATCAACTCTTTCATTTTTGTTCTTTACTTTCATTGAGGCTGGCTTGCCGCCTTGTTGTTTCCACTTTGTTACCCGCTAAAATGTGGAAGAGGCTAGCTTGCCACCTAACTACTTTCATTTTCTATATTGGTTGGCTTTCCACCAATATCATTGTATTTCTAACTTTTTCAGCTATAGCTAGCAGATCCCCTTACACTGTATGCTCTCATCTTGCCCACTCCAAGATCTAGGTGATCAAAAAGTGAAGGGTTGCATGAAATATGCTAACCAATTTTTTTCGATGAATTAACACACATAACCAGCACTTAATCAACTCGGTTAGCGTTAGCTCCAAATAGAAATCTGAACTTGAAATGAAAACTACTCAACGTCAAGAATGTGCACTCAAGATCCCACTGAGGGCGAGGTGCTAACATATGACGGAGTGTTGAATTTGAAAACTAGAAACTGATAGGCGGATAACCAGCCATGAAAAGCATTTCCTCACTACCACCAAACAGTGGGGGGAAAAGATTACAATTAAAACAATTCATCCGCTGCGGCGGGCATCCACAGAGTGGTGGGAATACTCCACTTATTCAGTGGGTGAGTTTACAACAATTATTAGGCAGCAAGCCAGCCTTTAAATCCACTCTTCCACTTATTAACGTGGGGGGAATACTGTCCACACAACCACTTATAACGTGGGGGGAAATTACAAACAAGATATAAGTTTATTCTAAAACTCAACCACTCAATTGTGGGAGTGTAAAACAGATATAAAATTGCAGCAAGTAAAGGAAGAGCTGTTAGTACTACTAACTAGCTTTACAAAGAATAAGAACAGCTGCAAATAGAATAGATAATCTTCCAAGAACATTAAACAGTTAGAGTATCACTTCCTCTAACATTTACAATGATATAAGATGAAGAATTGAAGCTCAAACCAGCATTATATCAAAAACTAACAAGTCTGATATAAAAATCTGCAATCTGGAAATGTCTATCAGCAAACAGCAAACTCATAAAAATGATCACAACTCCTTCAATATACCTCTGAATTGAATGAAACGAAATGCAAAGTCTCTTTGGAGGATAGGCGCCCAAACTCAAACCACAAAACTGCATCAAAACTCATGATATTATTTTGCACGAATCCCAAAGCACTCTCAAGATGGTACGGCCCTCAAGAGGGGCGATTTCTCTTGCTAAAAATCAAATACTTGGAATTAAATTCTGAAATTCTCCAAATATGATCGCCATTAGCATAGAATTGCAAGGATCAAATACCCATAACCAAAATAAATTCACATCAAAAGCTGTAAATGAAAAACACCTTCAGCTGTGTATACATCAGCAACATTAAAACTGAAATTCTCACCAAAATTCACCAACTTTGAAGCACAATCTGCTAGTCTGATTGAGAAGCAGCAATAAGACCAACTAGGTGTTGTCTTTCAAACACGAAATTGGATTGGAACTAGGAGGTAAGCATCCTCGAAGTATTAAACAAGTTGTCATTTTGACATAACATTAGCAAACATTCGATGATCGCTCTTCCAAACAGCAGCAATATATAAGCTTTTGTTGGCAAATGAAGCAACAAGAACTCTTCAAATTCCAAGAAGTTGAATCACTTCAACTTCCAAAAGGGACTTCCACCTTTTTGCCTTTTACTTTTGAAATAATAAAATATCATTCAACTTCCCTTTTAGGCATCCATTTCATATTGCAACAATAAAGCATTTATTAAATAATTAAATGCTCACTTGACCCCTTTATGTCCCTCTTCTTTAAAACAACTTGAAGTCATCAAGCCTAGGCATGGGGTACAACTTCAAGACTTGAAAATTGACTAAGTCTGAAACTCAGTCCAAGGAGAAAACCAAACCCAAAGCCAAACTGAGACTGATGGATAACAAGATGACTTGAGTTGAACTGCTGATGATGCCACTGCCAAAATTAGACTTACTAAAAATAGCCATTGCCAAAAATAGTAAGTTTACCTCAAAACCAACAGAAAGCAGAACTGAGTTGGAAGCAAGACTTAATGAAGTTGACAAACTGAACCACTGCACAAAATTAGTATTTACTAAAATAGTAGTAAAATGCCACAAACCTCCAAGCAAGGAAACCCTAATTTCACTTTTGATCAACCTACGGATTTCCGAAATAGGCTATCAGTCAAAGAAGAGCGTATGGCCAAAATGGGGACATTACAGTCCGCCCTTCCCAAAATTGCTTGTCCTCAAGCAATGCCACAACACTCCAAACTGATCCCACCAAACATATAGGATCCCGGGGTCCCATGTCCATCTCTGAAAAACCCCACCATGCTGATGCTGCTCTACTCTGATCATACAAATGAAATCATTGCACCAAAACTGCACTAACCATCCTTGCAACCTCAAAGTGATAACATGCCTGAAATTCAAGTCGAACAACATAGAAGGAATTGAATCAAAATCTAGCAGCGTCTCATGCTCAATAAACTCTGAGGAATTAACATCTGCAATGTCAATGTCAATCACCATTCTGAGAACAAAGAAGAATAATCTAAACAACTCAAAAATATTCTCATCAACATCACTCCTCAAAGCATCAAACCAAATCACAACAGCAAATGTGATTCCATCATAGCTATTTGCAAAGGAAAAAACAGCTCTTTGCCAAGTCATAGCAACTGCATCCTCAAAGCTCCTTAAGGATGTATAATGCCTCCTCTGAGTAATTCTGACATATTCAAGAAAAACTCTGAAAACTTCCACCAATCTCTCCCCCAAAGTCTCAAAAAGTTGAACCAAATCAAGCAAAGGTTCGCTGCCCCAAATACTAGTGCAAGAGATTGTACAAAGAAAGCCACTAGAACATAACTTGAACACCATCCAATACTGATCTGAATCACTATGAAACATTATTACCCACTTTTGAAGCCAAAAATCATCACTAAAAAGAGGTTGTGAAGAGGAAAAATGAATGTACCAGCTGCCTATGAAAACTGAAATGAACCACTCAAAGTCTGATTTTAGGAAAATCAGCATGCAAGGGGTTGTAGGATTGCTGCAAAACTGGAAATTAGCATCTATAATATCACAACAACTCATGCCCAAGGCTGGACACATCCTCTCAAGGAACTCCAACCCAAAATAAAAACATCCTTTGTTCGATATATCTTCCCAATCCATCGGTCGATGTGCAAAAAGAACCATCGAATGGTTAATAAGGATGGGGACAGCATCAAAGAATCTGAAAATTGAACCCGTATCTCTCCAATGATTCCTCTTTCCACTTGTAACAATCTCCATCAAGCCATGTTGAGGATCCCAAGCATGGATACCCAACTGGAAATGTTCCCCAATGCACCAAAAAGAGAACACCACAGTTCTCCAAGTGTTAATCAAAGCAATTTGCAAACTCAAGAAGTTAGTGTCTTCTTTGATAAACCCATGTAGCCCATCCATGAAAACATCAACATCAATGGAGCACAGAACAAATGTTGTCCATAATTCCCATTTCCCCAAAGGACTAGGGTGAGCCAAAACATCACTCAACCCAAGAGATAGATTGTTAAGAAGGTGAATTGCCTGTTTAGGTTCAACTTTCTCCCAAACTTCATGAGTAATAAGTTTGGAATCTTCACTCTTTGTTGCTGCAATGGAGTGACCAGCAACTACCAAGACTTGTTTTATTGACGCCTTGAAGCCAACGATGAAGAAATCTCCTTGAGTCCACACTTCCCTTGTGAAGACTTCATCCTTGAATCCACTTATGCTTTCATTATCAAAAGGTTCTAGATGATTACTACTCACAAAACATGGCACACCCTCATAGAAATTATCTATCACCTTATGATTAACCAAATCATGTGAAGATAATTGACTGTTGTTCTCAACAATACTTTCTTCATCCCTTACATTGGTGTCTTCATAGAATTCAAGCTCAACTTTTTCAACTTGTGGATGCCCATCATTAGTTGTTGACCCACAAAGTGTAGCATGCTGAATACCACGTTCATTATCCATCAAATCATCTATCTCATAGCTGCAAACTATCCCTTCTTGTGGCAAAGTCTCTCCCCAACTCATGAGTTCACACTCTTGATGCACTTTCCAATCACCATCAACATATGGGATTAGCTTGGTATTTTGCAATGTTTCATCATTATGGAGTTCATTTATTCCTTCAACTATTTGCTTGATCTCCATAATCCTTGTATTAGCTTCTTGTTCCTTAAGTGTGGCTGCAATCGGTAGTTGATTTTCTGCTTTGCACAATGAATGATGAGCTAAGGTAAGATCAAGGCAAAGCCTATCCATCTCTTCCTCCTTCTCTTGGTAGGCATCATAGGTCTCCTCTGCAAACTTAATAGCATTATCCCTATCTGAGAGCAAATGCAAATAATCTGACTTTATGGATTCCAATGCCTCTTTGATAGATTGCATCTTGGAAAGAGAGTCTCCATCTTTAACTCCATTTAGTTTCTCTTCAAATTGAAACTTCCAGCAAAGTTCCGCAATGAAGTGATATGTGTTATCAAATTTTGATAACACTTTAACAATCTTCTCTTCTGAAACCAATAAATTATCCTTCAAAACTTGCAGCTCTTTAGGCCCTTGATCCCAATCAGCAAAGAAGCTATGCTCATCAAACATCAATTTTTCTGATTTGTTTTCCTTGACATGATTTTCAAAATCAGCCTCCTTTCTAATCTTATCACTGCATATCTCCTGAATCGAAGGCTTGTCAACAACTTCTTCAAACAAATTAGTACCTCTATCTTGACCTTTCAAGTTCTCATACTCTTCTTGTGCGTAATTTTGAAAGGCATCCAAATCATTTGCTGATTTTAAAACATTCTTCTCTTCAACATAAGAAATCACTTTCTCATTAGCCATTGCTGCAACTTCTCCTCCAAAGATCACTTCATTACTTGCATTGCAAACTGATTTTTGAACTTCATCAGGATCAAAGGGGAATTTATCCCACTCCGGTTCTTTATCATACCTTGGTGACATCGCGCCCGGATCCCAAATGTGAAAGGTTTGATTGCAATGATCAATAGGAAAGAGATCATCATGCTCCTCTTGAACTGTTGACTCTTTGAATGAGTCACTCCTCAACCCACTTGAACTGAAATCTTCATCTATAACTTTCTCACATATGTAGTTTGATAATCAAACCCACTACCACTCAAGTCACTAGCATTATATCGGATTAAAGAATCATCAAAGCTGGTTGCTTTGAATATTTTGTCATTCTTTTCTTCAATGAAATTATCTTGAGTAGATGTGTTGCTGATTTTATCATTAGTGCCCACATACATACCAAAAAAGTCTTCTTGGACACTTGTCAATAATTCTTCATATGGAATTGGCTCAGCATAAAGTAGAGAATTATCCTTCACTAAATCTTCAACAAGAGGAGATAAAAACACATCGGAATCACCATCAACAACCTCACTTTCGTAATGGTCATAAGCTGGTTCAAAGACACCATTAGTATTTGCTTCATCTTGCTCTTCTTCAACGTACTTATCCCACACAACTGTTCCACCAGCATCTTTTGAGAAGCCATTTGTCTCGAGATCTTCATTGCTTGAATCCTTATTAGGACTCAAGACTGCTGTAATGATCTTCTTACCATAATAATCTTCATTATTTCCCATCCCATGCAAGTCTAGGGATGTATTTTGGGACTCTAACTTAATCTCCTCATTTGCCAAGGTATCTTCATCAAGCCCACTTTCATTTTGAACCAAAATGTGCACCTTGCTTGTGTCTTCTTCAACACTAATTGACTGATTTTTCTCTTCAATTTGCTTACTTGTGGGCTGCAAACCACAAACAGATCCTTTTGCTTCTTCCTTCCTTGATTCTTCAACCATGGCAATTTCTACTTCCTCTTTAATCATTTTTTTGATGTAGTTGACCATAGCCAACTTTCCAGGGTCATGAATCACCGCACAATTCAAAAACGTGTCAAATGAAACATCGTTCTTAAACTCATCTGTCATGCTCTGATATTGTTTACGGAGTATGGCAGCCTCATGTTCGCATTGCCTCTTGAACTGACATTCTTCCGAAGCCACAATCAAATCTGACTTCTCACGATTCCTGGACCTTAGAAAATGCAACATCTTAAGAACTTCTGAAAGCTAAACTGAACTTAGGTGAAGAATCTGATTTCTCTATCACTCATCTGTCAATTGACTCTGTCTTATTCACAGGATGGCAAGATCTTGGCTCTGATACCACTGAAATATGCTAACCAATTTTTTTCGATGAATTAACACACATAACCAGCACTTAATCAACTCGGTTAGCGTTAGCTCCAAATAGAAATCTGAACTTGAAATGAAAACTACTCAACGTCAAGAATGTGCACTCAAGATCCCACTGAGGGCGAGGTGCTAACATATGACGGAGTGTTGAATTTGAAAACTAGAAACTGATAGGCGGATAACCAGCCATGAAAAGCATTTCCTCACTACCACCAAACAGTGGGGGGAAAAGATTACAATTAAAACAATTCATCCGCTGCGGCGGGCATCCACAGAGTGGTGGGAATACTCCACTTATTCAGTGGGTGAGTTTACAACAATTATTAGGCAGCAAGCCAGCCTTTAAATCCACTCTTCCACTTATTAACGTGGGGGGAATACTGTCCACACAACCACTTATAACGTGGGGGGAAATTACAAACAAGATATAAGTTTATTCTAAAACTCAACCACTCAATTGTGGGAGTGTAAAACAGATATAAAATTGCAGCAAGTAAAGGAAGAGCTGTTAGTACTACTAACTAGCTTTACAAAGAATAAGAACAGCTGCAAATAGAATAGATAATCTTCCAAGAACATTAAACAGTTAGAGTATCACTTCCTCTAACATTTACAATGATATAAGATGAAGAATTGAAGCTCAAACCAGCATTATATCAAAAACTAACAAGTCTGATATAAAAATCTGCAATCTGGAAATGTCTATCAGCAAACAGCAAACTCATAAAAATGATCACAACTCCTTCAATATACCTCTGAATTGAATGAAACGAAATGCAAAGTCTCTTTGGAGGATAGGCGCCCAAACTCAAACCACAAAACTGCATCAAAACTCATGATATTATTTTGCACGAATCCCAAAGCACTCTCAAGATGGTACGGCCCTCAAGAGGGGCGATTTCTCTTGCTAAAAATCAAATACTTGGAATTAAATTCTGAAATTCTCCAAATATGGTCGCCATTAGCATAGAATTGCAAGGATCAAATACCCATAACCAAAATAAATTCACATCAAAAGCTGTAAATGAAAAACACCTTCAGCTGTATATACACCAGCAACATTAAAACTGAAATTCTCACCAAAATTCACCAACTTTGAAGCACAATCTGCTAGTCTGATTGAGAAGCAGCAATAAGACCAACTAGGTGTTGTCTTTCAAACACGAAATTTGATTGAAACTAGGAGGTAAGCATCCCTCGAAGTATTAAACAAGTTGTCATTTTGGCATAACATTAGCATAAACATTCGATGATCAGCTCTTCAAACAGCAGCAATATATAAGCTTTTGTTGGCAAATGAAGCAACAAGAACTCTTCAAATTCCAAGAAGTTGAATCACTTCAACTTCCAAAAGAGGACACCACCTTTTTGCCTTTTACTTTTTGAAATAATAAAATATCATTCAACTACTCCTTTAGGCATCCATTTCATATTGCAACAATAAAGCATTTATTAAATAATTAAATGCTCACTTGACCCCTTTATGTCCCCTTCTTTAAAACAACTCGAAGTCATCAAGCCTAGGCATGGGGTACAACTTCAAGACATGAAAATTGACTAAGTCTGAAACTCAGTCCAAGGAGAAAACCAAACCCAAAGCCAAACTGAGACTGATGGATAACAAGATGGCTTGAGTTGAACTGCTGATGATGCCACTGCCAAAATTAGACTTTAAAATAGCCATTGCAAAAATAGTAAGTTTACCTCAAAACCAACCGAAGCGAGGCGGGTTGGAAGCAAGACTTAATGGTAGACCCGCTGCCAAAAATTAGTATTTACTAAAAATAGTAAATGCCACAAATACCACAAACCTCCAAGCGAAACCTAATTTCGGCGCGTTAAACCTACGGTTTCGGAAATAGGCTACTCGATCAAGAAGCATTATGGCCAAAATGGGGACATTACATTTACTTTCCATTTGCTTATCTTTCATTAAACTAACATTAATGGGTGAAGTTCTTGTGTTAAAAATCAAAGAAAAAACTAAGGGGGATATTACAGTGGTATTAGAGTTGGTCATCCTGCCAACCTGTGCTTTCAGTGATCAATTTGTCAAATGAGTGATAGAGAAACTAGATACTACAAGAGAGAGTTGAAGAGACAACAGTTTTAGACCCCACCAGTTCCGGAAGAGGATACTTTTTCAGAGGTTCTAAGGAACCGTAATATTGCAGTTGAGACCATGTCAGATAGGGAGAAGGGTCCAGCCCATGAGGAAGATAGGGATGCTAGAATTGAGAGAAAGTTTGATATCATGTTGGACATGATGTCTTAGTTGCCAACTAAGATGAATCAGCAAGTTACTCCGATGCAGCAGAACACAAAAACTGAAAACTATAGCTCTAATACAAATCCAAGAAGGACACCTATCGGTCAACATGTTGAAGTAACTAGGGGATCAGCCTCTAGACCTCTTATTCCTACCTTTACACCAAGGGGGGAACCACCTGTTGAACCTGAAGTACCTATGCCAGATGAAGTAAGGAATACCTACATGGAATATGTTTCCCTTCTTGTTGAGATTTGTGAGATTCTATCATTGGATCAGTACATGAACCAAAAGAAGAGAAGAGGTGGAAGAGTTGAGAATCGTGCTTCTGTACCTACAAGAGATTTCCAACAAGCTCTTGCGAAGGTGACTTTGGCTCACTTCGATGGAAGTGATAAGTGTTCAACAAGATCATGGGTTGAAAAGCTTGACAACTACCTCTCACAAAGACCAATGCCAGAATAAGATGCCATCAAGTTTGCTACCTTGCACACTTCAATGGGGCTGCCCATGAGAGGTGGTATCACAGTTTGGTCACTCTTGGCCATAACCTTATTTGTACTTATGAGAAGTTTACTAACAAACTCATTTAGAGGTTTAATACCAAGGATCCTAAGATCAAGTTTCGTGAGCTTGCACAATTAAAACAACATGGTTCACTTGATTCATACATTGCAGATTTCCAGAGGCTTTCCGTGATGGTGCCCAACATCATTGAAAGAAGGCCTGTAGTCGTGTTTTCCAAAGGACTAATGGAACCATTAAGGGGCGGGTGAAAGCATTTGATCAACCAACTCTTGATGAAGCAATCAAGAAATCTAGAAGCATGGAGTTGGCTTCCCCAAGGCCAAAATTTTAGTCTAGGACTTTTGCTCACAAGAAAGACAAGAAACATTCTTCAAACCAGACCAAAAAGTTTCATTCTAAGATGGATGATGAACTTCGTGAAGAGCTCTGAAGAAAGCAATTATGTTACACTTGCAGAGAACCATGGATGTAAGGGTCACAAGTGCTTCGTAAAAGACCATTCCCATCACATGGAGGCATATTCTGATTCTGGATCAAAATCTGATATATCAGAACAGTAGTCTGATTCTACGGACAGCAATGAAGAAAAAGCTCCAAAAGTGTTGGATAAGGACCAAGGAAGTGGGGATGCATTTGCCCAACTTTCTTTTTTTAAGAAAAATGAGTCTTTCAGAGTCCGTGGAGTGCTTGGAGGGCAGCAAATCATTGCTCTAATTGACACTGCAGCAACACATAATTTCATTGACGAAGGGGTGGTTGCAAAGAGAAGCCTTAAAACGGAAGAGTTTGAAGGTTTTAAGGTAATGGTGGCTGATGGTTTTACTATGTCTTACAACCAAGAAATCTCCAATATGTCTATGCAGTTGGGTAACTACGAAGTCAAGGATGACTTCTATGTGGTTGGCATTAGAGATATTGATGCAATGCTTGGCATTTAGAGGCTGCGATCTCTTGGAGAGATCACTTTGAATTTGCAAGCCATGGAGTTGAAGTTTTCATTAGATGGGAAGAAGGTGGTATTAAGAGGGATGTCAAATGGAGGCCCTTGTATTGTGTCATTTAAGAGGATGGAAAGGCTGATGTGTCATGATCAAGTTGAATGGGCAGTAGAGTGCTTAATCTTATCTTCCGATCCTATTGAAGATAAGAGACACTACCATACATATATTCAATCTTTGATCACTAAGAAGGGTAAGGTGTTTGGCAATATACCTCCTGGGAGACCTCCTGAAAGGGGCACTGAGCATGTCATAGAGCTCGAAGAAGGAGCCAAACCTATCATTACTACTCCATACCGGTACCCCAAGAAGCAAAAAGATGAGATTAAGAAGGCAATCAAAGAACTCTTGGACATGGGTCACATTCACACAAGCAAGAGTTCTTTTGCTTCTACGAATGTTTTGGTCAAGAAGAAGGATGGCACTATGCGCATGTGCGTAGATTATCGTGTCTTGAATCAAAAGACGATCAAAAACCACTATCCCATACCCAAGATTGATGAGCTACATGGAGCTATGTACTTTTGCAAGATTGATCTCAGATCAAGCTACCATCAAATTAGGATGAGGGAATCAAATATAGAGAAGACCGCTTTCAAATGTCATTTTGGGCATTTCGAGTTTTTAGAAATGCCCTTTGGATTGACTAATGCACCAGCTACCTTTCAGTCCCGTATGAACAAGATATTTCAGAAGCAGTTGAAGAAATTTGTGCTTATCTTCTTCGATGGCATCCTCATCTTCAGTAAGTCATGGGAAGAGCATCTAAAGCACTTGGAGGAAGTGCTTAGCATCTTGGAATCTAAGTAACTATTTGCTAAGGAGTCTGAATGTGAATTTGGAATGACGGAGCTGCTATACCTTGGGCATGTGATCAGCTCTAAGGGAGTTAGCATTGACCCAGAGAAGATTAAGGCTATCTTGGATTGGCCTCCAAAGAACCTACCACAATAGAAGGGTTTTTTGGGACTTTGTGGATTTTACAGGAGGTTTGTGAAGAGATATTCTCAAATGACTGCCCCTTTTACTGATCTCACCAAAAAGGGGGCATTTGCATGGTCAGAGAAAGCACAAGTGGTATTTGATAGATTCAAGTAGCTCATGAGTTCATGTGCTGTGTTGGCCATACCTGACTTCTCCAAGCCATTTGAGTTGTAGTGTGATGCTTCAGGGGAAGGAGTTGGGGTTGTTCGAATGAGAGGAAAAAATTGAGGGGTGTTGAGAGGACTTACTCAATCTATGACAAGGAGATACTTGCAATCATGCATGCGTTGGCCAAGTTCAAACAGTACTTGGTTGGGAGCAAGTTCGTAGTTAAGATTGATTATAACAGTCTTAAACATTTCATGCATCAAAAGGACTTGAATGAGAGGCAACAGAAGTGGGTGAAAGCATTTGATCAACCAACTCTTGATGAAGCAATCAAGAAATCTAGAAGCATGGAGTATGTCATTGGGAAGAACAACATTGTGGCTGATGCCTTGTCTAGAAGGCCACACTTGAGCTCTTTGGTTGAGATCACTGCTGATTGGAAAAAGCAAATTATTGCAAAGTATGCCAAAAATCAGTTTGCTACCAGCCTAGTAGAGGGTACTTTGCATGATGAGAGGTATCAATTAGTTGATAGTTTGATACAGTATAAGGATAGGACCTTCTTGGTACCTAAATCTAAGCACAAAAAGAAGATATTACAATCATTTCATGGCATTCCCTTGGCTGGTCATCAAGGGTATTTCAAGACTTATAGGCAGATCCATGAAAGGTTTTCTCGAAAAGGACTCAAGGATGAGGTCCTACACTACATTAAGGAGTGTCTAGTCTGCCAATAGAATAAAAATGAGCACACTCCACCTGCTGGTGTGTTCCAGCCATTGCCCATTCCCAATCAGAAATGGGAAAGTATCTCGATAAATTTCATCACTGGATTGCCAAAGGTGCAAGGGAAGGATTGCATTTATGTTATTCTGGATAGATTGACGAAGTTTGCTCATTTCTTCGCTATTACCAGTTCATTTACAGTAGCTCAGGTTGTTGATTTGGTCTTCAAAGAGGTGTTCAGATTGCATGGGTTGCCAAAAAACATTGAATGATAGGGACAGCAAGTTCCTAAGTACTTTTTGGCAAGAGATTTTCAGATTGAGTAGTACAATGCTCACTCCAAGCACTAGTTATCACCCGCGGACTGATGGACTGACAGAGATTGTGAACAAGTGGTTGGAGGGCTATCTCAAGAATGATGTTTCAAGGCAGCAAAAGGCTTGGGTGAGATGGCTTCATTTGGGAGAGTACTACTTTAACTCTTCCTACCACATGTCTATCAGAATATCTCCTTTCATGGCTCTATATGGGTATGAGGCCGCTAGCTTCGTAGATTTAATGTTTGTTGATGGTAGAGCCCCTCATGTGAGGGATATGTTGCAGCAAAGTCAATACATTTTGAGATCTTGGAAGGATAATCTTCACCATGCACAAAATCAACAGAAGTTGTATGCTAATCAGCAACGAGTTGAGCGCACATTCAAGGTTGGTGACATGGTCTACTTGAGACTCCAGCCTTACATACAATTTACTATCAAGAAGAGTGGAGCAAAGAAATTCAAGCCTCGTTTCTATGGACCTTTCCGGGTCATTAGGAGAGCTGGGGAAGTGGCTTATGAGTTAGACCAACCGGCAAGTAGCAAGGTGCATAATGTCTTCCATGTATCACACCTCAAGAAGGCGCTTGGGCATAATGTTGTTGCTTTGTCAGATTTGCCTCCATTGATGAGGAGGGACAATTGGTTTTGGTTCCAAAGGCAATCATTGATTTCAGAAAAATTGTGAATGATATTAAATTGCCAGAAAATTAAATCCATAATTTACAAATTAAATAATATTAAATTTTAAAACATATAATATTATATTAATAAATCAAAATATTGAACTTTAAACATAATATTTTAAACATATAATATTATATTAATAAATTTAAAATATTGAACTTTAAATATAATATTTTAAACATATATAATATTATATTGATAAATACAAATGGATTTCCTTTCACTCTACGCTAAAATGCCGAAGACACCCACTTCAAACCCTAACCCACGATAGGGAGAGTAGTGCAAGCATCCTAGCTCTACTGCACAGAAGCCTTTTGGCACCTATGGTAGGCACGATGAGGGAAGCATGGTCACCAAATTCACTAGCAGGTTTTCCATTGGAAGCTCAAATCTCTGGAAAGAATGGTGAGGAGAATAGCCTAGTCCCCTTTCTGTGCACAAATCACATCCTGATAATAAACATTGAAGGATTGATCCATGATAAGCAGGAAATTTTAGAGGACCATGCCCTCATTTACAGGTTAGTGAAAACCTAGCCAAAGATTACTAATCTCCATGAATGGATCAAAACAAATTAGGAAAATGGTATGGAGGACAAAATTTGTATCTATCCCTACGCTAGAGGATTTTTCATCCTCGAATTTGATTTTGTTCAAGATAAAGAGGAGGTGGCTAAAAATGGCCCATGGATTTTTCTAGGGGATTTCTTATGCATGAAACCCTAGTTTCCATCCTTCGACCCTCGAATAGAAACTTTCTCTTTTGCATTTCTTTGGTTGTTATTACCTTATCTCCCCCTGCAATTATGGGAGTTTGAGAGCTTGCGGGCCATTGGAAATGGCCTAGGAAAGTACTATCGTGTTTCAAAAGAAACAGCTAATTATGAAAGTTCCACCTGCACACTTTTATGTGTGGAAATGGACCTCACCAAAGACCTTCCAGCAGAGATCTCTTTGAAAGTAGGAAGCAGATGTTGGAGGCAACCATTTGATTATGAAAGAATTGCATTCACATGTAGGAAATTCTTTGCCACTAATCACTCTATTTCCCAATTTCCAAAAATGAAAGCTCATGATATGGGAAATCATGCTGCGAGAGGCACACCCACTTGGTATATTGGGGTTGAATCTCACCATTATGTTATACCATCAAGTGCATAGAAAGATTCCAAAATCCTCCCACAATTTCTCATTAGACAGCCTAAAATCAACTACCTCCACTCCTTTTAAATCACAAGACACAATTGTTGGGGATCCATATATGTCTTCTACTAACAAAGGCAATTTAGAGGATTTAACAATGTCACAGGATAAAGCAGACACCAAGAATACAAAAAAATTTGCAACTTCTCTTGTCTTCATGGTTTCATCATTGAACAGTGGTTGTGGGGAGAAAGAAGATAAAATAAAACGGAAAGAACAAAACACATAGCCCCAACCTCAAACAGACGAAGAATGGATAGAGGTTAAGAGGAAGAAAGTTCCCTCTTCAAAAACAATGCATTAGATGATGTTAGGATCATCTACTAAAAAAGTGAACTCTAAAATGTATTTAGGCAACCCTATTTAAAGGGCTACAAATTTTGTTATTATTTTGGTTTTATTTATGGGAGTGGACCCCATGTCCACATCTTATCAAGCGAAAAAAAATATTATATTAATAAATTAAATTTTTTGAATTTTAAATATAATAGTATTAAATATTAAATATTAAAGTTTAGTTCTATTGAATTCCTAATTTTGCATGATTAGTTGTGGGCGAGAAAGAAGGGAAGGCAAACATGAGTTTCCAATCTGCTCTAGATTCAACAGGGGACTCCATCTAAGAGGCTCCAATGATGAGAGGAAGCCTACACTTGGACTGGGGTGATAGCTACTTACCAAAACAATCCATTTGGCTGCCTTGCCATTACATAGGGCATGAGCTCTTTAATTTTTAAATCTGATTTGCAATGTTCAGGAAGGGCTCGCAAATTTTTTTGTGTTCTTATCAGGTGCATTTGGGTTCATCCAAAATGAACCGACAATAATTTGAATGTGTCATATCCATCTTGAACCCTAAAAAAGGCAGAAAAACCCTACTGAACCCTAAAAAAGCCAAAAAAAACCCTACTGAGCCCTAAAAAAAGTCAGAAAAAACCCTTTAAAAAGTGTTTTTCTAGAATATATTTTGTTAAAAAAAATTGTGCCTTTTAATCCATACAGATATAAGGGGATTTCAATGATTTTTCAATAATTCTTTGAAGTCTATCGAGTTTTGAACTTCATGGCCGAGCTTAGGTGGCAACAATGGCAGCATGGCAAAGGGGCATTTCCCTATTGTCCCTATCTCAAAAAATAGCATTTTTAGAAGGGGATGTTTCCCCATGGAACACTACTAAAATGTAAAATAATATTGCTTTCTATACTCAACCTTTTGGAATGCCCTATTCTAAGGAAAAGAGACTTGCAATCCATATGCTTCAAGAGTGTCTTTCTTCTTATACTGTTTTATCTGACATCATCAACAAAAGTATTAACCTCAATAGGAATATTATTCTCTTGTATGCAATCCATAACTCAATTTTTCATTTTGATTCACAAAATATTCACATTCTCCATGCCAACCTTTCTATATATCATCTTTGTTAGACGTTATTGAACCATTTCAATTTTATGGTATGAACTTGTCTTTGCACCTGCAATGTCCCATCAAGGGACAAAAGGCAAGAAATAGAAACAATGATGTGAATATGGGAATCAGAAGCTTGTGGGGAATAAGAAAATTTTACCTTGTAGAGCTTAGGGACTTGATCCGATACCCTAGGGGCAAAATCATAAATGCACTCATAACCTAAGGCACATTCAAGAAAAGTTATTAGTGAGAAAATTACAAATGGTTCAATAAAAATAGCCATATTCATTAATCATATAAATAGGTAGGATTTCCTTGGTACACTGCCCACAAACTAGCTCCAAAAGCCCTTTTAGGCTTTAGCACTTCAAAAATTCTTTTCCATTTTAGTGTGATTTAACTTTTTTAAATGCTTACTTTGTTACATTGGCAGCCTCCAAGATTTAGACTTTAGCGCTTAAAATTCTTTTCCGCTATGAACTGTGATTATCTTGAGTGTTTAGATTGCTTCAATTGCAAAAACCTAATGAAATCTTGAATTATGTAGTCACAACTCTTACATCTTTTCTCTGTCACAACTAAAGTTAAGACTTTGTTGATTTGTATCATGCATGCCAAGTTAAATTATTTTGCAATTTTCTTAAGTCATGTCGTGGACAAAAGAGGAACCTTTTTGGCTGAGCACCATGTAAGAATGATTTTGCAATGAATAACTACTCTTAATGCCACTCTTGACTTCCCTATACGACAAACTAACTTCTCTAGGTTTTTCTAGTTATAGCCTATTTGAATATGAAAAATTTGGCTATTTGACAGATAATATGCCCCCTCTTTTATTTCACTCCAAGGTCCAACTATGTAAATCCTTAAAAAAAATATGCATCTACAATATGTTCCTTGAACTTCTAATTTGAATGCTTGCAAGCAGAACTATGAAAATATTTCTTTAGCATTTCCTTCCATCAACCAAAAGTGAGGCAACATGTTTGTTCATATTTACTTGATTTGGCAGATCATCCAAATCCAGTGTATCAACCTGCCTTTGTCTTCAAAAATTAGCAAGCAATCAAGCTCCAAAATGTTTAATGATAATAATTGGATAGTCTACATGGATCTTGTTTGATGTTTTATTAGGTGATGTTTGACTCCTTTATGAAGAGTAAGTTTTCTCTTAAACACATGTTTCTTAAGTTTCGTATCATAAATTTCTTTACATCCTTTCTGTCATGACCCCAGGTAATTCAAAATGAAATTGAGGGAACAGTGTTTTTAAACACTATCTGCATTTAAAATAATAATAAAATATTTAAAATAATAATAAAATATTTAAAATAATAAAATTAAATATTTAAAAATAATATTAAATAATAAATTTAAATTATTGATAATTATATTTAAATTTACAAAACTCAGGCTGACCCATTTGGGAAGGCGCCGTTACTGCCTATATATTGCGCATCAATTGTTGAGGAGATCATCAATTGGAGGAAACGGAATTTGGATTCTCTGGGATGAAAACCTCAATTGAATCATTCCTCTGAATGAGACGGAAACCTCATTTAGAGTGCGTCAAGATCAATCCTGGAGGAGACGAAAACCTCTTCCAAGCTTTCATCATCAGAAGCATAAGGCGACCATGATACCCTCTCTAGGCGATTGCAGGAAGACGTATCTCTAGGGAAGGCATCATCACCTCATGGGAGTCATTAGTCAATGTGCTTGAATCGGGAATTCCATATCCATCGCATGAAGGCTACCCAAGATTGTTTGTAGCGAATGTGGTGCCAACATCTGGGTGAGTATCTGGAATATTCAGAGATTGGAAGATCCGTCATTGGTAGATCATCACTAAGCACTAACTGAACACCATTAACTGCTACAGGGAAGAAGGCACAGTGAATGACTTCCAGACAATCGCATAATCACTAGAATTCATCGGATCGTGATCTTAGTCAGCCCTAACCACTCTGAGTTGGCGTGGTGATTGTTGCGGGATGGCGTTCGAGTTTATAACAGTGTGAACACATCATACGCTTACCCAGCTACCCGCGTTGAGCGATTGAAGATCTGGAAATTCCATTGTTTCTATTATCGGATATACAGAGCAGGAGACGACCATCTGGGAGTACTTGTTTAGCGTTCTCAGTCTACAGGTGTTCGATCTGAGCCTCAGGCTGGTCGCCATTTGCATTCTAAGATCCGTATTGGGGTCACTATTTTGTATGAGACAATAGTTACTAATGAGTGTTTGTCAGTTCATCCATACAAGCTGTCATGAGCAATTCTGCATTCAGAGTTAATTCTGTTACTGTTTATTTCCTGTAATTATCTATTCACAGACATTGGCAATTTCCAGAATTTGTGGTTGGCAAATCTCTGTTATTTACTTGCATTAGTGCTAGGCAAATTACACTTTCTTCAGATAATACTAGTATTCTAATATACTTAGGACATTGCTATAAGATTACAGCTAATAAGAGGAAAAAATAATACCTTAACATAAGCTGAAGATCCTGAATTATTTCATGATGCATATTCTTACTTCCTGTCTTAAATGTGGTTTAGATGTCCATTCTACAAGTTAAAGCATATGATTCTGGGTTGTGATTTGAATTTTATAGGTTTACACAAATACACATACACCCTAGTTAAAGAAAACATAAGGAAACTGCTCAGATCTCATTTCTTCCTTTATTTTCCAGGGTTCATGCTTTAGAAGAGACAAAAGTGCGTTAGACACAATTACCTGTGTGTATGCATCTACTGCCATTAGATAATCCTTATTCTTGAATGCATATTCCCCCCTAGATTTTGCCTCCAAAGACTTCTGCTTATTCTCCGGTGAAACCTGAAAAAGCACACTACCTCAAATAAGAAAAATTTCATTGATATGGCCAATATTATTGATTACATTTCACATTCATTGGATATTATAAAACTAAAAGCAGTAACTAATATCTGAGCTTCTCCTCAGGGAACAAACTACGGAAGTATCACATAACATCTAAATTTTAATCTGCAACAAGGACAAGAAAGAAAGAAACTACATCAGTGCCCATGAATAACCAAATTAGGTTACTGGGACTAAAAAAGTTAAATCAGATATGAAAGAAAAGTATAGAGGTAAAAATCTGTGTTGCAGGAAACACAAGAAAAGCTGGATTTTGTAACTTGTTTTTATTGTGAATTGAAACTATATCTCATCAAACAATGGAATGACTGGATTTTAGATTTTAACATTTTAAAATTCTCAATTTGTTACAATCGACAACCTCCAGGAATTTTTAAATTTTTCTTCAATTTTAAATTATATCACATTCAAACATTGTGGGCCAAGGGGCAGACCAAGATGCTAGTTCTGCCTTCAGAATTGACCTCATTCCCCTTTCAAGTAATATAACAATGCTTGAGCACATTTCGAACGAAAATTCTAACGTGTGGATATACTCTCATTGCAAAAATACAAACAAGAGTTCTCACAATGGGGTTAAAGCTTACTTTTGCACAATCCTTGGAATTGGTTCTAAAACTTGTCCTGAAACAAATGACACATGGTTTCCTAAAGCCCAAATTGTGGAATCTATGAAAAAGTGTAAGGTAGCAGATGCAGTGGCTACAAGAGCTCAAAGCCATACCCATCCTTTGCAAAGAAACCCCTACACAAGGCTACCTACATTTTTAGGTGTTATCCCAAGAATGGCTTGTTCATAACTAGCTCCTTTACATTCCCATTTGCAAACAGCTCATACTTCTTTTGGGGAAGAAAACTCATCACATTCATGTAAGAGAAGAAAAGAATGCCCATTGGAAAGGGCTTTTAACAAGAAGTCAAGGGATACAGCTGATGTGCCAATTGGACAATGCATTTATACAAATGAGCTTCCAATCAAACTAGTAAGACCACCATAACTAGTCAGAGATGGTGAGAGGCATCATTGAAACCCCAAGAAGATGCATAAGTCCTAATTAAGAGAAGGTTTTGACCAGATTGTTAGCCACAAGGTAATGTGGTTAAGTCAATTAGTGATTCTTGGCAAGAAATACTAAATACTAATGCCCATCATTTCAAATGGATGTAAAGATTGCAAAAATTGACACTTCGTAAATGTTATTAAAGAAATTTCTAGAAGGGTCAATGTTTCTAAAGCCAATTAATTGTAAAGGGCAAGTGAAGGATACAATCTTCACTGCTAAAATCCTCATAGCGGTCTAGTCCACTGAGGGCATTGTTCGACTAATCATAGACCTACATTACTGGTTTGCTAGGTGCAAGGGGCGGGTCCAAGTCTGGTCCAGCCCCGATTTGGGTCCAATCCAGCTAGGGTCCAAGAATCTACCTGTGGGTTCATGTGGGTTTGTGCAGGATAGTCTTAGGAAAATTTGTGAGGAATTTCAACGTTTTTATTTGCTATCCAAACAAATTTCCTTTGTAAATCTCCCAAATTTCCTTCAATTTCTTTAGGCTCCCTCCGCTTCCAGCCAATGGCATATGATGGCGGTTGTATTCTTCAAGTTAACCAAATGCCTTTGTTTTTTCCCCATTCCAAGTCATATGATGGCGATTGTGAGATGAAGAAACGAAGAGAGCAGCTCCACTCCATCAAAACCTTCCACTAGCACAGCATTACACGTGACCCTCCCTCATATCAAACATTTTTGTGGCATACAATCCACAAATCACAAAGCAGCCATTTTCAAAGCTGCTTCATATCCACTTGCCCACTTGCACCCCCAAAATATTACGCAGTTGAGAGGATACTGCTACATAAATCCTTTGTTATGGGAGAGTGAATAAGTGTGAGAAAGTGTAAACATGAGTGAGTCAAAGTGGGAGGACGTTAGAGTTACTAGGTGCACGAACATCGAAACTAATTGTGCTCAATCAATACATCATACCTCCATGAAATTTATTGTTGGATATAACGAGGATGAATCCTATTACTCTCCACCTGCACTAGAACTTCATTTTCCGAGTATGTTGTTGGGCTTTCATTTCTCTGTAAATTTGAATTTACATATAGAGAGTTTGTTGAATTGATAGATTGTGATTTGTGTATGTGAGAATTCCAGGAGAGACGAGTCCAAGGAAGGAGAAGAGAAAGAAGAAGTATGTATACTTCGACATAAGGCAGAGGTCATGGGGTAAATGGGTCACAGAGATTAGAGATCTGACGATGCGGGTGAGAGTTTTGCTCAGCAATTTCGACACACCAAAAGATGTTGCATCAATCATTAATAGTTATTTAGGTTTATTAATTTTTAAAATTTATACTATATATTAATTTTATTAATATTATACTATATAATATTAATTTTATTAATATTATATTATATTAACTTTATTATTTATTAACAATTTAATATTAACTTTCTTTTATAATTTTATTGTGATATTATAATATTATACATTATTAATATTTTATAAGGCTAATAAGTAATAAATATTATTATACATTAAAAATATATATATATATATATATATATATATATAATTATATTACATCTAATATTTTTGATTTCTAGCTATAAATATGTATATATTTATTATTTTTGTATGTTTTTGTATCAACGAACAGAAAACGAACCCAACCTCCAAATTTTTTTTCATTGAACCGGTTAACCGAACCCTCAAACCCGAACCAGGACCGGTAACTTAGTTGTGGACAATGAAAAATCGTCAAGCAATAGGATTGTTAGTGCAGGCAAGGTATGAGGATATTTTTTGGATGCCTTCCATGGCCCAATCTGTAATACCCCTCACATTCACGCCATTAATTAACCAGTTAATCAATAGTTAATCTAGTTAATCAATAGTTAATCTGCAAGAGTATAGTATTTAGCTGAATCCAACATTTTGTATAGATAGTGGATGGTAAACTGTCTTAATTGGCTGAAATTGATTGTGTATAAAAGATCAAATAACCATCGTATGGGTCCATGTTCATGCACTTCAAACCTTTAGAAATCCACTTTCAGTTATCCAAAATGAATATACACCTTACCATGTTATTTGAGTCCATTAGTGAATATTACTAATATTATGATATCATTACTAGTGTGGGAATTGTAAATTATCTATGCATATAATTACAATATTTGCTATTATATGGATTATCGGAAATTGTAAATGCATATTATAAATTATATTTCAATTAAATTTCAGCATTTTAATATTTAGCGTGCTGTTTATGGTCTGTTGACCTGATTTATTGCCTCCGGGCTCTGTTTTTTTGGGCCAGCACCTTGGTTTTCTGCTTTTAATATCAAAAACATTTTAATATTTAATAAGTAATTAGATATTAATGCATATTATAACTATAATATTTCAATTAAATTTCAATATTTTAATAATTAATAAGTAATTAGATATTAATGCATATTATAATTATAATATTTTAATTAAATTTGAACATTTTAATATTTAATAAGTAATTAGATATTATTGAATAAAACAATATGTTCAAAATTAGCATAAACCCATTATAGAAAACTAAACAATGGATCAGCATTTCTTTTAACTAAATTGAAATGCTAGATTTAAACAAAAGATTGTTTATTGATTGAATTGTTAATGGCAGTGAACTTATCATTTCTAAATTGCTTTTGTTGGTTTGATTTAGATTTGATACAAACAAAAAAAAGAATTTTTTTTAAATATATGGTACAAAAAAGAGAAATGTTTTTTAATAAATAATTATTTTAATTCATAAAAGTAACTTGTATGCTAAAAAATTGTAATGTCAAGGAAGTTAAATGGGACTTAAAAAATATATTACGGAAAATCTATACTTAAAATAATAATAATAATTTTGAGATAAAAAGAAATGACAAACTATTATCCAGCAGAAAATATTTTATTCAAGAGTGGAAAATTATTAAGCTAAAATAATATAATTAATTTAAAAATAGACAGCTGATTGAAATTGGTCAAAGTAGCCAGATAGGCCCCTACCCCTCCCCAGGCGCACATATCCCCATATTCGATATGGATATGGGTACGATACACCGCAGATACACGTTGCATACCATACCCACACGTGCCCAAAAAATCTTGACTTTCCAGCCATGCCAGATACTTTGGGATTTAATTTTCAAAATATCTGACATGAATCTTCCTAAACTCAATCTTAAACTTCAATCGTGCAATTTTCTTTTTGTTTTGTATAAACAAAACCTACACCAAATGAGGAAGACAACTAAATGTTTTTCTATTTCAATGACCCATTTTTCTAGGTCCACTTCCAGTGCAACTCTACTATTTTTTTGGCATTTTAATTCTTATAGATTTAAAAAGTTAATTGTTTATAGTTTTATATTTATATTTAATATTTATATTATGTTGTTTAAACATTAGAAATTTTGAAAAATTAAAATTTATTCTTTAAATATAAATAAAATTTATTAATATAAATTTAATTGTTTATTCTTTACTAAATTATTAATGTTTAAATTTTAATATTATTTAATTTATATTTACTTATTTTCTTTAAAAGTAATGAAAATCTCTAATAACTTAGAAAATATACATGTTTGTGTTTTTTATGAATATCGTATCCAGCCGTATCCATATTGGGGGTCTTAAAAA
>VDFB02036297.1:0-17374 GCA_007258455.2 Sequoia sempervirens
ATGCATCTAAGGACAAAGATAGGTCAACCTAGAATTCCATCTCTCCTCATAGAGAGAAATTTTTTATTTTATAGAAGCAAAAGGAGGATATCATCAAAAGATTCGGTCAACTAGGTGACCTTGTGAGAATGGAGTACACCCCAGTTGCCAATGTTTTGGAAAATGTAGAGAAATTAGATAAGATCAATCTGACTCTAGGTACTTCGGATGGTGCAGAAGAAAGTTTGATGGAATTGGAATATTTGAACAAAATGCTGAGATCTGCTAAAGAGAGTTGGGAGAATGGTAAGGCAACTTGGGAAGGTATTCTCAAGGAGCTTCAAGGCTCGTCATCCTCCAGGTAATATTTTTTTTGTTTTCATATTTTTGGACCGCCCTTGGTCCTTGATGTGAAAGGGGGAGTGAAGGTCATGAAGAGAAAAGGAGAGTGTGTTGTACATAGGATGTTTGTAAATTCTTTTGGCACATGTTGCCATCAATGCCAAAGGGGGAGATTGTTGGAAGAATGAAGGAGAACATCTCATTTTGTAGCCTTTGTGTTGTCATTGATGTCACCATGTTATATGAGTTGCAACTGTAAGTTTAAGTCCAGGATTGATCTGGTATTTTGAATCGATATGTAGTTATGATCCTTTGGTATTTTGGTCCTCAATCCTCCATCAATGACTATCATTGCTTACAGTTTTGGGAAATGGTTTTTGGATGTTAGAAGCTGGTATGCTCAGAATATCGTGTGCTTAGGTGCTCATATGATGAGTTGGCGTTATTCTGTTGTTGCATTTTCCTATTAGGTCCATCTCTAAATGACCTAATGAATAGTTGATATTGTAATGGATTAATTTTGTGATGCGGATGTATGTGTGACCTATCTTAGGTCCATGCTGACATGTTGTAGCGTGCTACATGCTTGAATCATTTTTGAAAAGGTTTTTGTACATGCTTGAAGCCGACATTCAATCTTTTTGGTGAATAAGGGTTGCATCTAATTAGGCTGACCTAATTGATGCTTGCAGATGAATTAGCTATATATATATATTGGAGAGTTTTGTCATTGAAGTGCAAGTATGAAGGTAGTCAAGTATGTGAAAGATGATGAAGTGTGTAAAGTTAGTTTATTGAGCATCAAAGGAACTAAATCAACACTTATTAGGTGTAACTTTATCAGTTCATTTTCTGGCTATAAGCCATTTTAATATTGTATCTTTTGTAGGCAGCGAGCTTCCCATTTTGGACAATAAGTCCTGATAGTGAGCCACCCTTTGTAATATCTTATAACCAGTTATACTATATTGTGAGCTAATCTTCACCATGGTTTTTCCTATTTTGGGTTTTCCAAGTAAAAATCTTGGTGTTCATGTGTTGTGTTTTTATGTTTTGTTAATGCTCTTGCTCATTTTTGCTGTTATATAACTGGATGGTATTTGTTCAATAAGTTTAAGAAGATACCGATTCACCCCCCTCTCAATATCTTAGGTATTCAACACAAATTTCCTTGGATAGGTTTGAAAGGTTCTAGGATTTGCACCATATGACCTAGTTATAAAACTCTTCTTAGAAGATAAATTGGAAGTTAAAAAATCTAAGCTTTAGAAAAGGGTTTGGCATCCTAAATCTTGGTCTAAGGTTAATGCTTTCATGTGGCTTACAACTTTAGATATATTTTTTCATTAGGATGATTTTCAAAAAAGAGGGATTATTGTTCTAAATATATGTATTCTTTGCCTTCAAGATGAAGAGTGTAGTAGACATCTTTAAGCTTGTCTCTTTTTCATTTTTTTCATAGTTTATGGTGTGAATTGTTAAGAATTTCATGGAATAATTTTGAATCTATCCAAGGCTCTATTGTGAATCAACTACAACCTTCTTTCAAGCCAATAGTATTTTGCATGATATTGGTCTTAGTTTGATTTGTTGGGAGCAAAATCAAAGTTTTTTTAATTGTACAAGAAGGTATATAAGTCAACTTTGGCCTAGAATAATGGCCAATCTAAAAGAAACCTATAAAGTTTAGCTTCAAGATTATCAACTAAATTCTTGGTGGAAATTTAGAGTTCTAATGAGACTTGATATTCCTATTGCTTCTCCCTCTTTTGTCTCTTCCAATGATAAACCTCAAGATTATCAACTTACTCAATGAGATTGCTCTCTTGTAGGCTTGGTGAAAATTAATGTTGATGGTGCTTCAAAAGATAAACCCTCAAAATGTAGTCTTGGTGTTGGTTCTAATAATTTTGTGGAGGCCATGGCCATTTGCCAATCTATTTTACATGCTAAGCAAATATATTTTGCTAATATTGATCTATAATCTAACTTTAAAGTCTTGGTTTATCATTTCAAAAGAAAGTCCTCTCACTTCAAGTAGTGATAGTTGAATGAATGTAAGAAAGGCATCAACATCCTCATTCATGGTTTCAATGTTGTATAGTGGAACTAGACTAGAAGGGAAGTAAATTAAGTTGCTAATTCTTTTTACTAAATCAACTTTTAATTAAAATTACATAAAGGTTGATACAAGAAATGACTAAAATTGCTCTATTTGAGATGAGTAGACAATTTAGGGATTTTGTGAATTTATTGATTATAATATCTCTCAAAATTCATGGTTCCTATTATTGTGTTTCTTGCTAATGTGCAAATCCTTCTAGAATTCTTCTTGTTTATTCCATCATAGTTAACTTTAGTATTACTATGGTTTGGAGGTTTCCCTCTCTCTTGCTAATTACCTATTTCCATTCCATTTGGATTTTCTTGATTCTTTGGAATTGGGTGTGCCAAAAGTTTTTTTAAAACATGTAGACCTACTTTGTAATCAATTATTTTTTTATTAATATTTTTGTCTTTAGGTAAAAAAAAAAAAAAATAGTGATAAAAAACTTATTTAAGAATTGTTTTGTTTTATCTACATTGTTTACTTTATTGTTATTTGAAGAGCTATTGATTCTTTTGTTTTATTTTTACTTTGAAAAATATAATAAATATCATATATTTATACATATATATCTTAAATACATCTATCTAAAAATATCAAAAAATTTAATCAAAAGTTATTTTTTTATTTTACAATTATTTAATAACTATTTTATTTACCAAATAAAGATTAATGTTAATCTTTATTTAATAATTAATAATAATTGAAAAATATTTCCTGCGTAAACAAGGCATTACAACGACAGGTTTAAGCACAAGGCAATTCTAAGGGCCAAACAAATCCTATCCATTCATGTGCCATCCTCACACTGCTGAAGATTTATTGCCTTCGCAAGTAAAACAAAGTCACCAATGGTTACCGACAAAACACGAAACGCAATAAAATGCAAGCCGGCAAATCAATACCTACCAAATTCTATTCTGACTGTCAGCCAAACGAGCGAGAATGTTTATTACTGACAATGCAACTATTCTACCGAAATTCCAGGTGACGCAATCCTCATTGTTTAGAGGGTGTTTAGTTCAGTCTGCTCCATTGCTTTGCCAGTTGTTTAAAGCCCACAAAATGGAATATAGATTTAGAATATTTAGATTGAAGGTGATGGCTTGTGGAGGCGAGGAAAGGAAAAGAGTGGTTGTTGTGAGGCATGGGCAAAGCACATGGAATGAGGAAGGAAGGATTCAGGGTAGCTCCGACTTTTCAGTTCTTACACAGAAAGGGGAAATGCAGGCTGAAACATCCAGACAAATGCTTCTCCAAGACACCTTTGATGTTTGCTTTCACAGGTTCGTTTCTTCATACACATTCTAGCATTGTCAAGGAAAATATTTGCTTGCTAAATTTCTCTTGCATAGTGGTATCTCTTCCTTCAAATTCACATTGGTCTCGTTTGTTGTACACCATGGATTACAAGAAGAGTACCTCTTCTATCCAAGTTACTGGGAATTTGTGTACCTGAGTTAGCTTGATGGTGGAGATATTGTGTAAAAACTCTGCCTAGCCAATCCTAATTTGGAATTGTACCCATCTGTGTATTTCATCCTGGGAATTTGTGTACTTATCCAGGTTATTGGGAATTATTATACTTATCCGAATTAATGGGAATTTGTGTACCTGAGTGGGGTTGAGGTAAAGATCTTGTGCAGATAATCTTCCCATCCACTTCTAATTTGGAATTGCACCCATCTTTGTGTATTTCATCCAGCACTGGGACCCGTTCTTGTCTCTTGATGTATGGGGGCCTCATTCATGTTGCTTAGCCTTTGTATTTCACCTGGAACTTGTACCTTGCATTGTCAGTTGGGGTCTGCAGGCCTTATCTGTTGGGGTATGCCACATCTGAGTGGTATCTCATAAATCAAAGTCATTTAAGACTTTAACCAAGCTATGTTTATTAGCTTTGACTTTCACCCAGTCATGTCCATTGAGGTGAGCAGCCCTCATCCATTGGGGTATACAGCATGGATGCATATCGTAGCCAAGAAAGTCACACTTTCTCATCTATGGCAAGTTGGCAACTCCACTTTAACTGCTGATATTCTCCTTCAATTATAGAAAATTAAAAGTATATTTTCAGACATTTGGAAGTGATGATTTGGGTGTATAAAGTTTTTGCCAGTGTTCCACGAGATGCGTACCCTCAAAAATCCTCCGCATTTTTTAGACGAGGACGTTTCAGAGACTTGGGGACTTGGGGGATATCCCCCACCAGTCCACCATTAGCGCCACCATCCCACCACCAATGTCGCTGTCTCCAAGATTCCGCTAGGACTTCGAGGATGTTGGGGTGTCCTAAAGACGTCTAGAGGACTCCTAGCTGTCTCCAAGATGTATAATTCTTATACTTATACATCTTTTTATAACTATTTTTTCAAGTACTATATGTATTTCAGCACCCTGCCACCCCCTGCCGCTGTCTCCCCACTGTCTCCCCACCGCCCCCAAACTTAGACCCCTCGTCCCCGCATTCCCGAAACGTGTCCCTTGCCATCCCCCGTCCCCGTCCCTGAAACCCCGTGGAACACTGGTTTTTGCAGAATTTTCTGCTGTGACAAATTTAAAGGCAAATGCTATTTTTTCAGGTCATGGCCATGGTAGTAGATTCCAAATGCAAGTTAAAACATAAAGATCCATAAAATAAACTCTGGACTCAATGGCTGCTATAAGGGAAATTATTTCATCAAATGCCCTTATAACATATTCAGGATGTAGGTCAGGTTCGAGTTATACAATTTCAGATTTAGGGATTTTTTTTCACTATCTAAAGAAATAGTCTGTCCCTCCCTTAAACTAGACTACAAAATTTTAAGTGTTTATTGAACACTTGACAAGGGAATTGCATAAGGAATGTAAATTTATTTAATTCTATGGAATTTCGAGGGCCACAAGCTTTTGAAGTTGTAGTGATGATGCCTTTTTTGTGCGATGAAAATATATATGCTGCTTTGCAAATGAAGGGAGAAATTAGTTAGATCCATGCGATGATGAATAAAATGGCTTTGAAGTGCAACTTGGTGAGTTTTGTTATTATTTATTGTGAGAAAAGTTGAGAAAAATAAGATTGCTATTAACTTTTTCAGGCTGCATTAGCAAACATCTATTGAATTCAAGATCTTTAGATGTGAGGTAAAATTAAGCCTAAAAATATGGGAAATGCATTCAAACATACATTCATATTAAATCAAATTACAACACTTTCAATTGAGCAAAAAAGCTATAAAACATGAGGAACATCAACAAACACATAGCTCAATCCTCTCAAGCTCTTTGATGTTTGGGATGAGCTCAAGACGATAGGGAGAGAGATTTTGGTAGAATGTAGGTTGCTTCAAGGATGAGATTTCCTAATTTAGCAGCATGTACTTAGGTTTCTACTTAAGAATTATTTGTCGTTGGAGAGGTAGGCTTTTATAGATTTTCAGCCTAGAACATTGATGGTTTGGATTAGGTGTAGGCTTGGATGGTGAGGGTTTGATTAGCATGCAATGTAAGCTAGGATTGATGCAAGTGGAGGGGTAGGATTGATTTAAGAGATGGAGGGTTGGGATTACCTTAACTTGCACGGGGAAATGAGATGCAAACAAGTGGAGGCTTGAGGAGGATGTGAGTGAATAAGGGAGGTTAAATCATGAGATGAAAGGTTGATATCAACTTGTCTTGCATGGAGAGATAGGATGCACGCATGTGGATGCTTGGGGTGAGTGCAAGTGGAGGAGAGAGTTTGAGTTGTGATGGATAGGCAGGATATTCTTAAATTTGAATGGAAGATGGAGATGGAAAAAGCAATTTTTTTAATTTTAGTTGTGAGGTGGATGTGAAATTTTATTTATTTTTAATTTTATGAATGAGATAAATGGAGGAATGTGCATTGGCATTATTAATTAAATAAGTTTGATTTATTTAATGAATTAATAGAAGAAGAAAAGTCTTAATTAATTAAATAGAATTTGTTTAATTAATTATTTATAGAAGTGTTGTACCCAAAATAATTTTTTTGGCATTCTGTTTAAATTGAGCTAAATCTTGTTAAAATGCCGTTAAAAGTCTGTTTTAGGTCAAACCAAACATAGGGTCTTTGTGGGTTTCTGTCAAGGAACACACATGCAAAATTCTGAAAATTTGAAAATCAGGGTTTTACGCCCCTATTTTTAGGGAAACCCCTAAAAATAGGACCTTCCCAGAAATGATTGGAAACGATTTTGATAGGATTAAAAGGCTTCACGATCACATTGGTCAATTCAAAATCATCAAAAGAAACGTTTTACTCTGGTGGGTCTATTTCTATTTTTTCAGGAACAAAGTTAGGAGCTCCGCAACCATTAATGGCAGATTGGCCAGTACCAGGTGCTGAAAGCTAAGCTTCAAAAGCTTCAACGATGTAACCATGGCGAAAAAGATCTAAAATGATGCTGTTTTATGAAGGAGATTCATGAAACCCAAAAAGGTCAAAATTTGACTAACTTTGGAAACGTTACGAAGGAGAGACAAGTTCACAATGCTGAAAAGAGCCTTTTTCAAGCAGAGATGCCCATGATCTTTAAAGGTCAAATGTAGTCTGTTGAATTATCCAAGGCAGTCATCCTTGGCATTTGCTTGTTGGCTTGACAACGAAACAAACAACTAGATCATTTGATGAGTTGATCATAAGCAGTTGCTGATAAAGCGAAAAGAGGCAGTTGACAAAATATCAAGAAACATCTGTCGAAGGTGAAGATCACGGAAAAAGAGCCTTTTCCAAAGAAAAACGCCCTTCTTTATGGACATCTAGATGCTGACAAATGATCAAAGGCTTCCCAGAACAACCTTCTCAGCCTAGATAGATCTCAGCAACGCAACTGCAAGCACAGGCATTTGACGAAGCAGTCAACAAATAATCAGGATCAAACTAGGCAACTTTTCAGATGAAGATAACTATGCCGAAGGACAAAAGTGCCCTTTTTCAATGAGGCGCCCTTGAATAAAGGAACCCTAGAATGATTTCTAAGTTTTTTGACTTCAGTCATCTTCAGCGAAATGGAGCTGGCTACCTGGCGAGATATCAAGCGAGATCATCTGATTCTTCGATCAACGAGAAATCCAGATCAAAGTAGGAGAGGTCATTTCAAAAGATTGAAGAAAGAAGATTGAAAATTCACCAAGGCACAAGCAAAAGCACCCTTTCTTGGAAAAGGCGCCCTTTCTTTTGAAGCCTTAAACTCAACTTTTTACCATCATGTCTCTCAGGCACTTCTCTTTAGGTTGGATCCAGCTCAACGATGAATGTGCCAACAATATTTCAAGATCAACAGATCAAGCTAGATTCAGGATCAAAGTGAGGTCATTCAAGAGAGAAAATAATAAAAAACTTGCAAAACTCAAAAGGGACGCCTAGAAGAAGTCAAAGGTCAAGTTGCTGACTAAAGTCAAGATATTTTGAGATAAATTTGGCTAAAACACTCCACGATCAGTGGAAATCACCTTTTTGAATTTCAGATCAAGCCAAACTACTTTTGATCATGAGTTAAGTCCCCAAACTTGTGGATCTAAGGCTTGAGTCTATATAATCAAGGTATAGGCGTCCTACTTCATTATTTCATTGCAGGTTAAGGATCAAGAACAGCCATAAGCTCTCAAGGACGCCATTTACAGATCTGGACAAGGTTTTCATCCGTTCTTCAATATTTCTTGCAGATTTGAAGCAGGAGAAGATTGCTATCGAGTTCAGATTGAGAGAGAGATTTTCTTGAGTCGAGATAAAAACTTCAATCCATCTTCTGTCTACCCTCTCTTCTTGTCTTAGGTTTTTTCTTGCATATTTCAAAATGTGAGCTTTATTAGATCAGAGATCAACGGGTAAATTCCAACATAATTTCGAAGAAACCCATCTCGTCAAATTTTCAGAATCAACAAACTTGCTGCCCCTATTTTTGGGGTTTTGAAAGTTTCAAAATCAAATTCCTAAGGAGGCGGGCAATTCGGCATTGAAACCGCGAATAAAACCCATGTGCGGACTTTTTCTAATACTTCTGACGAAGGCTATCTTGGGGTTTAAAATTATGAACAAGGTCAGTTCTGATCCAATCTTTAAGTTTTTCAAGATGCAATACTCTTAGGTACAATACGGGACCAAGACGGCCCTATTCCATGATTACTTGAAAACAGTTGACACAAACTTACATCAGGTAAATCCAGTGGTTGATTTGGAGCAGCTAGAGGGCATGAATCAGATCACATTGCAGAATATTGGAGAATTCGGGTTGCTACAGGCCGCATCCATCCCCATCACATTACAAAGCATGGAGCTTGTAATCGCTTGTGTTAAGCATTACAATCCTACCACTAGAGAAATCAGAGCAATGGATGGGAGAATTGTTTGCAGTCTAAAGCCTCAGGATATCGAAACGTGCTTTGATATTCCATCATGTCCTAACAGCAAAGTCATATCAGTGACGAAATGCGAGAAGGCATTTCGAGACGGCCAAAGACAAATGTCAAAGGGTAATAGCTAAAAAATGACTAAAAGTGACAAAGGCAAGCTTGCCTAAGTTGGTGGGATGAGGAGAATGTAAAGACGAGTACGCAGTGTTAATCACTCTACTCAACAGAATCACTGGAGAAGAAGATGGCAATCAATTTCAGTCATGGATGTATTATGTCATCGCTAAAATCATTGGCAGAAGGGAACATTATGATTGGGCCACTCTCATTAGTGGCACACTCCATCAACAGTTCACTGGGTATCTAGAAGCTCATAGGTTCCACATGTGCTCTTACCTGGTATACCTGATTGCCTTCCAAGGTGATTTCAGGATATTGAACAATGTGGGAACCTTAGGTGTGCAGAAGGTTCATGAGCATTTTACACGTCTTGAGTTTACTCAAGCGGAGCGACACTTCAAGAGAACGAGTGATCACTTCATTATGCACACCGTACGTGAGCTAGACCATTAGAAGCACGTGTGTATTTCACAGGCAGCCAGAGAGGCAATGGCGGATTGGTTCATCCAATACCCTATGTTCTCCTACATACGCGTGTATGGCTACATTGGTCATCCCGTCATGCTACCAAGACCATCACTAAAATAGTCAGTCTCATTAGTCAAATCTAAATTGATCGGTTCTCGTCAGTCAAGAAGCGGTGAGGCTTAATCTCAAGTACCTCATGAGAAGGTCCTATGATCGAGAGGAGCTCTATGCAACACATCTTGGGCAACACTCATCTCATGAAAGTCTTTATGGAGATTATTAGATGAAATTGTCAAGGCGAGTATAGTGAAGAAGGAACTGTTAGGTTGAGCCACAAGTGCTGATCATTTCTGAGTCATGGCTTGGGTCATGCATAGGGGCGTGCTCAACCACAGTCTCACACATCCGGGCATTTAAGGCCTCATATTCATCCTAGTGAAGATCACGGGGCCGACAGCAGAAGGCCTAAGGGAGAAAGAGGGAAAACCACTCTATGAACATTTCACCCGAGAATTGGAGCCACATCCCACAAGATGTCTTGGCTAGGAACTGAAGGGCAATTCACTTGAAGGAATGCAGTGTGAAATTATCATGGAGGCGCTACCCGATGAAAAGCATGCATGGGGTACAGTAGAGACTACACATTGTCTAAACTTAACCTTGTGAAGACTTCACAACAGGTGGAGGTAGATCTTCGTAGAATAGCTTCGGTGAGCACACAAGAAATAATGGCCAAGGATGGAAAAGAAAAAGAAGCCTTAAAGGCTGAAAATCAACAACTGAGGTCATACATTTCTAGCTTGATGCATGGCACCCCAAATGTCTTAACTTGCCCACCAGCGAGTTGTTAGTCTCCCTTGAGAACAAATGCTCAACAATTGATATACTCGGAAAACACTTGAAGATCAAGTGGGAGAGTTGTTCTCAGAAGAGAATGTATCTTGTAATCTATACTAGTTATGGGATAGGCACATGGGACTTGATGCGGAGATCCAACAATGAGAACAAAGAATTGTAGAGAAGAGGCACAGAAGGCGAGGCACATTCTGCGGACTTTACGGTGGTAATCAATCGGTTACTCAGGAAAAGCAGCAACATCTCACTTTGTTTGGAAAGAGCAGTTGGCGCCGGGTGAAAGAAACCATGGCCTTGATGGGAGTTGGTTGACTAAAGGCAGATTGGTCTCACCGTATCAATTTATGAAATGTTGGTATGTTCCCTCGCATGGAATATCAGCATGAGGGAGGAGAATACATTGAGATGGTCACTGTACAAAATCAGTTCAGAGACGTCATCCACAGTACCTTTCTTGATGATTCAGATGGTTGCAAGCTGGCTAAGGTGGCGGCTTTATCGTAGTTTGAAGCTGACATCTCGGTGCCTAGACCGGGGAATCAGCTCTGGCGGGTGAGTAATCTTTGAAGCCACGTATCATTCTCTGAGCATTAACTCCCAGAGAACGATGAAATCCAGCGAATGGATAGAACATTCTTTGGAGTTAATGGTACAGTACATGAGAAAGCACCGAAAAGAAGGCGTCCACCTCAAAGTGGCATTTATGATACTTGGTTGACTTGATGCTTCTTTCGAGTCAGCTCAAAGATAACATTAAATATGAAGTGATTAACGATACCCCTTTCCAGAAGTTAACTTCATATCCTGGAAATCGCTACATTGTCGGATCCCGATTAAAGATGTAAAGTGGCTTCCATGAGTTGTGGATCTTAGATCTCACTAAGTGTGGATATATTTGGAGGGATACTTCCATTAAAGTTCACCTTTAGTTTACTTTTAGTCAACTGAAGTAGTTTCTAGTTGACTCTTTGTTTACTTTCAGTCAACTGAAGTAGTTTCTACTTGACTCCTTGTTTACTTTCAGTTAACTGAAGTAGTTTTCGATTAGCTACTTGTCTACTAGAATAAATATTGCTAAATTGATTGGCAGGCATTGTTGCTCAGGAATTTTGGGTTGCCCTCCTTTGAGTTCTATAAATGGAAACCTTGGGCTCATTATTTGTTCTTTTACTTACTATGCAAAATTGTTGTGCCATTGACACTTATTTGCTTTGAAAGCGAATATTTGTTCACTCTTGGATGAGAGTTCGTTGGTTGATTGTAATTGTGCATGATTTCATGCCTTTGCTATCCCAACCTTTGTAATTCGTTGATGAAGCTTGAAGAAGAATATCAGAAGGTGCTTGCATTTTGATCTACCTATTTGAGTTATTTCCACGTCTTGTATCAAATAGCTAGTTGTTTCATTTCCTTCCTTGGATAGGGGTTCCTCCTCCTTGGATATTTGTCATTGACAGTTATCGTTTGTTGTTGTTTAATGTATTGTCCTTCAATCTATACTTCGGATAGGGGTTCCTCCTCCTTAGCAAGCTTGTCGGCCAAGACATCGTTAATTTATTGTTTCTTGTAAACCGTTTCCTAGCTCATACCTCGGATAGGGGTTCCTCCTCCTTGGCAGGTCTCAGATCCAGTTTACTGTAAAGAGTGTTTGCTTGTACCAACCTTATCCTAGTATATATCCAAGAGTTCAGAGCCTCGACCATATTCTCAGGAGACGGCGAATTCAGGTGATCCAACCAAGTCATTCCCGTTCCTTTACCCTCATGCTCTGTTTACCTTGAAGGTATTGAATAGATTAAAAGCTAGAATAGTTGTAGTTAAGATCTACAGAAACTAGAGAAAAAGCTTAGCTGCGGCGCATTGTGTTTGTGCACCCTTGTGTCCTACCGCTGAAGTACAAAAAGATAGGAATCTTAGTTTACCATTCCCTTCCTTGCGCATTGCTTTCAGCAGAGAGGGACTTCTCCTCTTTAAATAACGAAGAAGTGTTGCAAAACATTTGAAATAGCTGAATGTTTACAACCAGCATTCCAGAGGTGCTAATTTAAACGCCAACAAGAAGAAGATTGGTTGAACTAATTAAATAAATATAATTTGTTGAATTAATTAGTGCAGAGGAATCAGCCTAATTAATTAGGAAATATTATTTAATTAATTAGTAAGGAATTGATTTGGAGATGGGATGATGATGATGGATGGTTAGAATGCGGAAGTGTATTTTAAGTGTCTAAAATAGATACATTGCATTGAAATTATATGTAACTCCTTAAACATTTGGGTTCTGTTTGAGAAAATAAATATATCCTATCCATTGGGGTATGCAACATCGGATCTTCTGTTTAAATCACCTGGGACCTTTACTGAACTTTGTCTATAACTTGGGACTTGCACTCGGTCTTGTCTTTTGGGTTGTGCAGGTCTCATCTGTTGGGGTATGCCACATGAATGGATATCTCTTCCATTGGGTTGTGGAGGTCTCAATGTGGGACTTACGTGCTGCCTTGTCTGTGGAAGCTCCACTATACTTACTGATACTTTCCATAGATCATATAAAATTTTCAGACATTTAGAAATGATGATTTGGCTGTGCTAAATTTTCTCAGAATTGTCCACCCAGTATGAGAAGTATATTAAAGGTAAATGCTAGTTTTTAGATCGTGGCCCAGCCAGATGCCAGACGTAGGTTAAATTATTAAAAAAGCTCTGGATTAAATGATTTCAATAAGGACACCTAGTTCATCGGATGTCCTTATAAACATTCAGGACATAGGTTGGGTTTCAGTGATTCAATTTAGATTTAGGAAATCTTTGTCACTATCTAAAGAAATAGTCCACCCTTCCCAAACTCCTTCAAAACTTTAACTTTTTATTGAACACTTATAATTTAGAAGTGAATTTCATATGGAATCTAAATTTTTATTTTTTAACATACTAAATTGTTTGGAATTTTGAGAGGGCCTCAAGCTTTTGAAATTATAATGATGGTGCCTTTCCAAGAAAATATTTTTCTGGCTTTTCAAATGAATGGAGAAAATATTTAGATTGCTATGATGATGAATAAAACGGCTTTAGAAATTCAACTTGGTGAATTTCATTCTCTTTTATTGCGGTGAGAGTTCAGGTAAATAAGTTTGTGCTTAATTGTGCCAGGCTTCATCAACAAATATCTATTGAATTCAAGGTTTCTAGATACATTGCATCAAAACTATAAGTAGCTCCTCAGATACTTGAGGTCTGTTTGGAGAGAATAAGTATATTCCACAAACCCTTCACACCCACCCCTAGAAAGTGTAAAATTGCAATATTAAGGAAAACATCTGTATCATGCTCTCATGACTTTATACCTTCCTTACAATAAAGTGCACCAATGCATTGTTTTCGTATAATCCTCTAAGCTCAATTTTTTATTATTATTGTTGCTTCTCAATTCTTCAAGGGGTTTCAGAGATTGCTGTTTGTTTCTTTATCCTAATCTTGACTTCTTTTTGATCTTTCACATTCTACAAGAAAAAAGTTGCATGTTTATGTCTGGATAGATTCAGTAGGCTGAGAATTTCAAATTGTGTCAGCAGTTGGTCCTCACTTACCGTTTCCTTTATAAATGCACATTATGTATATTATTCAATGGTTTAGAACTGAACAAAAACCAATATTGACACAACAATTTTTCTTGATGTTTACTTCAGTCCTCTAGCCAGATCAAAGCGAACGGCTGAGATTATTTGCAACTCTCATAATATGGAAATGATTCCAGAATATGACCTGAGAGAGATTGACCTTTATTCATTTCAGGTTTGTAGAAGGTCTTTACTCCTCATCAAATGTAAAGTAGTCTGGTGATTGAATTATGCCAAGGAAAAAGCCATAGTTTTGCAGCATAGCTATGTGATGAATATTTCCAATATAGATCTAAGGTATGATAATCTAATGGAAAAACATAACAATACTTTACCGAAATGACAGACTTCCAGATGGCTTGAAAGAATTTGTGGGTATCGGATAAACATGCATTTTGAAAAACAGTTCAAATATTGTCAATCATTGTAGCAGATTAGAACAGTTATTTTTTATTTTTTATATATGATTACAGTTTGACAAATTTTGTTTTAAGTATAACCATTGACAATATATAGTATAATTTCTGTAGTAGAAAATGAACTTTGTCAATATATATATACACACACACATATCTATCTATCTATCTATCTATCTGTATGTATGTATGTATGTATGTATGTATATGTGTATGTATATTTATATATGTATATATATGTGATATATACATATACATATACATATAGTAAGGTGAATTATCTCAAATGATATATAAATATCAGTAAGGTCTTTCAATGAATGGAACTATGTTTTAAGGGTTATATTTAAGCATATATGGATAACCTTTCATGTTTTGCATTGTGTTGCAGGGGCTATTAAAGCTTGAAGGGAAAAAAAGATATGGAGAGGCATATAGTCAGTGGCAGAAGGATGCTGCAAATTTTGTTATTGATGGGCATTATCCTGTAAGAGAACTGTGGGAACGGGCAAAAACCTGCTGGACAAAAATTCTAAGCCACAAAGGCCAGTCAATACTAGTAGTTGCTCACAATGCTGTGAATCAAGCGTTAGTTGCCACTGCAATAGGTAAGTGGTTATTTTCTATTGCCAAAAAGATTTTGGTGTCTTTTTTCTGCCGCATAAAGCTATGTAATAGATATTTTTGTTTGAACATTGTATTGCTTAGGTCTTGGTCCTGAATATTTCAGGATACTTCTGCAGAGCAATTGTGGCATCAGTGTGTTAGATATCATACCAAGCATCATTGGTAATGGATCTCCATATATCTGTCTTGATCGGCTGAATCAGGTAGGAATTGAGGTTTGTAAATAGTAATACCATATAATATTGGTTATTTGATGTAGAAAATGGAGTTGACTGATGAAAGAACTTGAGTGCATGTTGAAGTGAGCAAGGGGTTAACTGTATGATATCGATTCTTCTAACTTATGTACTGATCGAACATGCATTTTGTTACTTAACCGATGATTCTTACACTGGGTTTATGTTTTCAAAGTGAACGTACACATGGGAACTTATGTCTTTGAACATTTGCTATATATCCTCAAATTTTACTAGTGTCTAAATCTTGTATTTGTTTAGCCTCTGGGTTTGATATAAATTCTTGCATATTGGACAAAGGGTCTAGGAAAAAATGTAAAGGGTATTGTAAATTCAAGACAATCTTTGGAACTTTTATTTCTTCTGGTTCCAAGTCATTTGGTTTTTGTCACACATTCACACAGTCTCTGAGTGGATTCTCATTGTTTCAGTGCCCGCTGTTTAATCAAATCCATTTCTTCTTTTCCAGTTTCACAGGTACATTATCTCAAAAATTTCAAATGCCAATTCTCATTATGATCCTTTGAACAACTATTCATTGTTCAAATATGTTATTGAGTAGAATTATTCCAAAATATTATGCCCTCCCTCAAACCATTCCTCTTGCAAGGTCTGTTATTTATTCCCTCTCTTATGGAAGATTCTAAAATATCTTTTAGTCACATATTTATTGCTTTAAATGGCCATTTTAATGATGCTGCACAACCCACTGCACAACCCACTTTAGACAAAGGTGGGAATAAGGTGACCAGAGTAATGATGCAGGCTGATTTTTGAGTTGCAGACACCAAACTCGCCAATTACTCCTGGTCAGGCGGTGGGTAGGAAAACTGAAGATAGAATCATACTTGTGTGCCATGGTGCCACTGAGAGCATCACTGAGGTATAATAAATACATTGGCATTATATTAAATTTATTAATCAGTATTCTCTCTTTAGTTTTAAATATTTATTTGAGCCTTGTATTTATCTTGAAGCAAAATAGTTGACTTAGCCACATTATATAGCAGTCTGATGATCCATTTTGATGTAAAATATTTTTAACAATATCATATTTCAAATACCTTGAAGGTGTATGAAAAAGTTATTTTTCCTGTAAATGTTTCTATTGTTTACAATCATTGATAAATGCTTCTGAATACTGATGAGCAGTCAGCTTACCTTGATAAATATTTTAATTAGATTGGGATGTATGTTTGATATCGAAAACTTTTTGTTGCAATGGATGATTTGAATTTTATTTAAGAAACCCAAAGCATGCCCTGCCAAGTTCCATGTAGGGCCTGATTCCATGGATGCAAGCATATATATCAATTTAGAAATTGCAACGAACTTCTTTCTTCTTGTAGATGGTGATCATTTTTCTAGAAAGTACTACATATATGAGAATGTCCACTTGGTAATACTTCATGATTCTGAAATGTATGGCTAGACCCAAGAAATTCATTACAGCAGTTGTCTTGAGTTTAGGGATTCCTAAATAGTTGCACAGCCTGAGATTTAACATTGAATCATTACCCATAACCATTTACTGCCCAAATCTTTCGAAACAAATTCAAACATGTGGTACGGCCAGCTAGGAGTTCATATTCATTTATTAATGCAATGGTCACCTTTTTAAATGGTTTCAATTTTCAAACAATACAACATTGGCCCAATCAATACAAAATCCATTCAAAACAAACCCAGAAACCATTTTGAAATTCCTAGTATTTTGCCAGCATAGAAGAGATGTATGGCTGTTGTATGGACTGCTCAGAATTGTATGGCTCCCTTTAAAAAATTGTTAAGAGACAATGGCATAAACTTTTAATTTAATTAACTTAAGTCACTTTTGCACACATTTTAAAATCATTAATTTAAGTTTCCTTTTAATTTTTTGCTCTTTCGACAGCTTAAAATTAATTATTTAATTAAAATTTTTTTCTTGCACAGCCAACTAAAAATGTAGAAAATACAGAACTTGATCAGGAGTGATATCTAGGGGTGCCAAAATGCAAAAAACTCATTGGAAAGTGGAAACATCAAACGATGCCTCTGGTGGTCATCAAGAAACCCAAAACTAATTACCATGCTGATGCAACCAAAAATGGGGACATTACAAAAATCTTAATGTCACCCATCAAAACCCCAAGGAAATCTTTATATGTGTTTTAGGAGATCCTCTAGTTTGCTAACCTTCAAAAGTGCTGAAAATGGTTTTAGTTTTATCAAGGTGTCCAAAACAGTTGTGATTTGGTCTAAGGTGCC
>VDFB02036298.1:0-29480 GCA_007258455.2 Sequoia sempervirens
TATGGATGGTCCTCTCTTGTACCCAAATACGCCGAATCACTCCGAGCTACATTGGACTGGCGATTTCCTTTAAGAGTCCAAAGTGCTAAAAGGAAGTAATCTTTGAAAGTCTATTTCTTAGAGACCGTGATGCTTACAGACTCTCTGTCCAAGGCTATGGGATCATGTTGTGACCATCTACAAAAACATCTCTCAGTTTTTGCTATCCGAGAAGGTGTTTTCTGTGGTGATGACTTTGAGTGGAGGAAAAGTTGCGGATGCAGCGGTGTAAAGTTGCAAAGTGGGTGCAGCTTTCATTTCATAACAAGTACAACCAAGCGAGGCTTTGTTTTAACCGTCCAAATGGGTACATTTACACTAGGTATGGTCCTCTCTTCCACCCAAATATGCCGAATCACTTTGAGCTACATTGGACCGACAATTTCCCTTAAGAGTCCAAAGTGCTAAAAGGAAGCAATCTTTGAAGGGATATTTCTCGAAGACCATGATGCTTACAGACTCTTCGTCTAAGGCTATGGGATCATGTTGGGACCATCTACAAAAAAATCTCTCGGTTTTTTCTATCTCGAAGGAATTTTCCTGTGGTGATGACTTTTCAGTGGAGGAAAAATTGCGATTCAAGCGATGTAGGTTGCGAGGCACGGCTTTTCATTCGCAACTCGTGCGACCAAGCGGGAATGATCCAACACATCTGGATGGGTACGTTTATGGTAGGGATGGTCCTCTCTTGCACCCAAATACGCCGAATCAGTCTCGAGCTATATTGGACCGAGTGAAATTAGGTGAAAATTTGATGTAGACACAAGGGCACAATCACAAATTCTTTGCAACCTACCTATTTGAGGCATCTAACAAGATTATTCTGACCTCTTTGGATAGTCCAAAACTCCCTGAAATTTTGAAAAGCAACTAAATAATTTAAACAATCACAGAGTATATATCTATTGTTCCATGTCCATCGAGCTTCCTCATAGAACCATTGCAATGAATAGACTCCCAACGGTTTCAATTCGACTCCTCTGATTCATCCACGAAACTCCACATAAGACAGTCTTACTCGGTCAATAGAATTTGCAATGTACTAGCATCTCAATGAGACACTAAAAGTGTCTCACCGATGTCACATGGACTTCATATCGATGTCGCCAAGAGACTCTGTTATCGTTAAGATGTTCTATCGATCTCCATGAGTTACACCGAGTCACCAAGCAATCGCCCAGACCTATCACATTTGCTAGGAGATCACAACGAGTGACACAAGGCTATACTGAAGTCCCCAAACATACCAAGCACCAAGTAGAAGTCCGAAAGACTCACATCTTTTGCCGAGAGTTTTCTCTAAGACATAAAGGTTACCCTGAAGTGTTAACCCGTCACCAAGACATTGCCCTTCGTTGAGAGAACATACCGATCTCCATATGTTACCCCCAAGACTCCAACATAAAACAATGTCGGTGAGACATGTAGCTCTCACTAAGACTTCTCGCCGAGCTCTATGACTTATCCTGAAAGCTTCATCTGTCACCAAGAGTTATACCAAAGATCCCAGAAGATGTTCCTATTGGTGAGACCTTCAACATTCGCTAAGACATCTTCCTAGGACCAAGAGTTACCCTGATAGCCATCGACTATCAGCAAGACATTAGCTTTCACCCAAACTTCATAATGAAGCTTTAGTGTTACATTGATAACTCCCGAGTGTTTCCCTATCAGCATGAATTTCATCTATCGCTAAGACCTTTCTCCGAGACTCTTTGTTATGGCGAAGACAACATATGAATTCCTATCAGTAAGACATTCGCTGAGACTTCTCCCCAAGTGTTGAAGTCACTCTGAAACCCCAGTCGCCATGAGTCTCTCTGATTCATGATTCAATGGCCTATCCCGAGTGCTATGATGATGTCATAACGAGTACTCCTTGTCACAGCAATAGACTCCACAGAACCGCTTCGGCAAGACTCCTGCAAGGTCACAGCGACCTATGCAAAACATGATGAATCAAATTGCTAGTCGGCCAGACAATGAAGATGTCACACCAACTTGGCTCTAATGGAGGTTTTAGCCAGTATTGTTTGAGTGGTGCAGAGCACCAAGCTTGAATTTTACAAAGAAAGTCAAATGTTAGGTTTTAGGTGGTTTTGTGTCATTTTATGTTTAATAAGGTTGATTTAAACTATTTAAATGTATTCAAGTTGGTTTGGGGTCATTTGAGTCAAAAAATATAAAAAATACAAAATGTGTAAAAGTTGTCAAGGCAAAAATGCTGAAAAGTGCAAATTAGAGAGTTTAAAGGTTATTTAGTGAAAATGAAGTTAAAAAGTCAGTTATTCTCAGTTGGGAAGGTTCAATATGTCTTTAAAAACATTTATCCATGTTTGTAATGAAGGTTGGAGGCATCTGGAGAGAAATTTCAATAAAAGAACAATTGTGTTTTCCAGATTTTGCATATTTTTCACTGTTTTCAGGCCTGGTACAGAATTGTACGGAATTCCTTTTGAAAATTTCTTATATGGGTGAATAGATAAATGAATTATCTTTCCAATGCTTCTGGTTTGAGCGAAAAATATTGAGTTTTGCACATTTTACAAACGTTTTACTAAAACTGCCTGTGTATCTTTTGTATAAGGGTTTTGAGGGCACCTAAAATGTGAAAAAGGTCCATTCCACCTTCTGTAGTTGATGTATCTCGGTGGAATGGACCAAAATATGTATTCTTAGGTGTGTAGGGTTCTAATTTATGCAGGTGTGTTCATTTGAGTGTCAAGGTGTGATGCCCTAGGTGGAAAAGTGTGAATTTCCATTGCAAGATGATGGCTCAAAGAAGGAATATGATGGTGCAGCATTGGTAGAGGATGTGGGTGAGTTTCTGGAGAATTTTTAAGTGTATTGGAAGGTGTTTGAATAGTTGGTAAGAGTTTTAGAAGCCTGGAGTATACCTTTTCAATAAACCCCTAAGAAACGTGCTGAAAAATGAGGGTTTTTGTGGGTGTCTTGTTGCAAGGTGATTCTCAATATGAAAGTTGTGGATTTAATAGTTTTTGGGCATTTTAATTGCTGCCCCAAGGTTTCATAAGGTTTGGTGGAGTTTAAAGTGTACCTTCTTTGTAAAAGTGGGCTAATTCTACTAGCCCTTGGATACGGTGACTTAATGTTTTTCTATGTTTTGACAAATGAATCTTACTTGTAAGCTTGGAAATGTCTTTTTGATGGAATATGGATGTTATATGGATGATCAGTGGGTGTTCTTACAGTTTTCTTTGAGGAATTGGTCTTTCAGTTGCTTAGTTGTGAATTGGAAAGCCATAGAGCTGACCCTATGGAAGTTGTGCTAATTATTTGATTTTGAATTGGTGTTTGGTTTTCAAAACTTGGTTGAATGTACCTCCACCCTGCTCTGCATCATAGTGGTATCAGAGCAAGGAAGTAGATCACTTGAAGATTGCAGGAGAAGCATTGGAAGATACAAGGCACTATGCACTTCAAAAGGTTGGATGAGAAAGAAGGACAAATGAGACATGCTACCTTCCAGACCAGATGCAAATGCAGAGGTAAGATCTGTAAAGTAATGATTGATTCAGGTTCCTTGAGTAATGTTGTTTCAGAAGAAATGGTTGAAAAATTGCATTTGACAAAGTTAAAACATGAATCACCTTATAGGGCATACTGGGTAAATGATAGTCAGCATGTTGTGGTTAGAGAGCAAGCATTGGTAGATTTTGAAATTGGTCCTTATAAAGATGTTATATTATGTGATATTATGCCTCTAAAGGATTGTCATTTGATACTGGGAAGGGTTTGGCAATATGATAGATTTGCTATGCATGATGGGAGGCTTAATGTGTATGAAATTAAAAAGGATGGGCAAAGGTATAGTTTGAGTTGTTTGCAGGAAGAAGGGACACAAAGAAGGATAGGGATGTGTGGAAAAAGAGAGATGCTGGAGCAAAAGGAACAAGGGAACCTGGAAGAGACAATAGGGCATAGCATAGTTGCAATGGAGAAGGAAAAATACCATGAAGAAGCATTGGGAAGGACAGTACAGATTGAAGACATAAGAGAGACAAGGGAAGTGGAGGTCAAACATGAAATGACCTTAAAAGAGCAAGGTAAGCTTGAGGATAGTGTTGAAGATAAAGAACAGAAAGAAGTTTGTTCATTGCAGGTTAATGGTGTTCTAGGGCAGACACCTATGAAAAGTACAGTGGAACAAGAAGCTGAGACAGAGTCTTGTGAGCAGGAAGCACTTGGGGCAGAGATCTCTCAAAGTGAAGAGAATAAGAGTGAAGGAGAATTACCAATGGAGAACCAAGGAAGGCCTAGTGAGGTCTATAGAGGAGATGAGCAATGTCTACTGACTGGACAGGGTATTGAGCGATCACAAAAGTCTGATAACAAAGAAGATGAGTTGCAGCAGGGCAGAACATCTGATGACAGGGAAGTTTTGAAAGCTGAGAATGTTAAAGGAGAAAGAAGAGATGCAGATAAGACAGGTGGGAAGGTTGGAGAAAGCCATGAAAGGCTTGAAAATTATGACAAGATCATGATTGGGGCAGTGGAGTGTCCCTTGACAGCAAGTATAAGTGATGAAAAGACAGAGATTTGTATGACTGAAAATACAGTGATAGCAGAGGTAGAAAGTCTGAGAATAAAAGGTGAAAAGAGCAAAAGGAAATGGAAAGTGAAAGAGCATAAGATAGATGAGGTAGAAGAGCAGCAATGTGAGAGTATGGCAATTAAAAAGGATGGTAGACAGTCAGGTTGTGTTCCTAAACTTGATAGGATAGAGTATCAAAAGCAAAGTGTGGATAGTCAAGAAAATGAAGTGCAAGGTGAGAAGCAAGACAAGAAGATAAAAAGTACAGTGAGCCAAGGAAAATGGAAAAGGTTAGTGAAAGGAATTGTGAAGGTTGATAAAAGGATGAAGATTGCAGTCACCCCAAGAGGTGAAGAGTTAAAGGTAATGAGTTTGGAAAAGGTCTCAATGATGGAGGGGACCCAAGATGTGAAGTTGTCAATGATAGGCCAAGTGAAGGCTAAGAAAGAAAGGATGGTGAAGTCTCCAAATGAGATGGAGAAGAGATCAAGTGATGTGGTTAGGACATTGGATTGTCCTTGGTTGATGGAATTGATAATGGAGAAGTTGTATGCTGCTATGGGAATGGTTCTAAGCATAGTGAACCTGAGAATGATTGAGAGAAGAAGAGTTAAGAGACAAGAAATGAAGGGAGTCATTTTATACTTCCTTATTTTGATGATTATGTTGCTGAGAATCAAGCCATGGGTTAAGATGAAAGAGAATAAATAGAGCATGGATTATTTTGCAAAGAATGAAGCTGAAGAACAAGGTAAGAGCAGATGGATGATGCTGGTAAGTACAAATCAGAACATGGAGGTGCAGATCCAAAATGAAAAGGCAAGAGGAGGACTACTTTGCATGGACAAATCCAAGCCAAAGGTGAAGATGAAGATCAATGGAGCAATTGCAAGAACAAGGAGGAGCATCAAATATTTGGAGATCAAAATATTATTGCAGGTCAAAGAGTTGAAGACTTCCAAGGGACTTGGAAAGATTTCATGGCTGGGTGTATGGTGCAGGAGCACCAAGCTTGAATTTTACAAAGAAAGTCAAATGTTAGGTTTTAGGTGGTTTTGTGTCATTTTATGTTTAATAAGGTTGATTTAAACTATTTAAATGTATTCAAGTTGGTTTGGGGTCATTTGAGTCAAAAAATATAAAAAATACAAAATGTGTAAAAGTTGTCAAGGCAAAAATGCTGAAAAGTGCAAATTAGAGAGTTTAAAGGTTATTTAGTGAAAATGAAGTTAAAAAGTCAGTTATTCTCAGTTGGGAAGGTTCAATATGTCTTTAAAAACATTTATCCACGTTTGTAATGAAGGTTGGAGGCATCTGGAGAGAAATTTCAATAAAAGAACAATTGTGTTTTCCAGATTTTGCATATTTTTCACTGTTTTCAGGCCTGGTACAGAATTGTACGGAATTCCTTTTGAAAATTTCTTATATGGGTGAATAGATAAATGAATTATCTTTCCAATGCTTCTGGTTTGAGCGAAAAATATTGAGTTTTGCACATTTTACAAACGTTTTACTAAAACTGCCTGTGTATCTTTTGTATAAGGGTTTTGAGGGCACCTAAAATGTGAAAAAGGTCCATTCCACCTTCTGTAGTTGATGTATCTCGGTGGAATGGACCAAAATATGTATTCTTAGGTGTGTAGGGTTCTAATTTATGCAGGTGTGTTCATTTGAGTGTCAAGGTGTGATGCCCTAGGTGGAAAAGTGTGAATTTCCATTGCAAGATGATGGTTCAAAGAAGGAATATGATGGTGCAGCATTGGTAGAGGATGTGGGTGAGTTTCTGGAGAATTTTTAAGTGTATTGGAAGGTGTTTGAACAGTTGGTAAGATTTTTAGAAGCCTGGAGTATACCTTTTCAATAAACCCCTAAGAAACGTGCTGAAAAATGAGGGTTTTTGTGGGTGTCTTGTTGCAAGGTGATTCTCAATATGAAAGTTGTGGATTTAATAGTTTTTGGGCATTTTAATTGCTGCCCCAAGGTTTCATAAGGTTTGGTGGAGTTTAAAGTGTACCTTCTTTGTAAAAGTGGGCTAATTCTACTAGCCCTTGGATACGGTGACTTAATGTTTTTCTATGTTTTGACAAATGAATCTTACTTGTAAGCTTGGAAATGTCTTTTTGATGGAATATGGATGTTATATGGATGATCAGTGGGTGTTCTTACAGTTTTCTTTGAGGAATTGGTCTTTCAGTTGCTCAGTTGTGAATTGGAAAGCCATAGAGCTGACCCTATGGAAGTTGTGCTAATTATTTGATTTTGAATTGGTGTTTGGTTTTCAAAACTTGGTTGAATGTACCTCCACCCTGCTGATCATTGAGGCACATATTTCCAACATATTACATGAAATATAAACAAATGTTGAAAACTTTACAAGGTTTTAGCTTGAAATATCTATTTCTACCAATAAGGTTTCTTCAAATCTAATTAAGTTTGGCTTATTATACTAGGCGTAAGTTTGAAATATCTATGAAATAGCTATAGTTGATAATTTCCATAGTGGAAAAGACCATATTTTCCTCTAGAGTACAATAGCTGAATATGTTAATAGCTTGTTCATGAGTGTACTAAAAGATGAATTTGTTGAATAAAGTATCTTCCTAAAAGCTATTAGCAATGCAGATTCTCACAAGCCTTGAATGTACTGCAGACATAGATATTATCTTTAAGATCTTAAAAAATATATGAAAAACAACATATCTTAGAAAAAGATGCACAAATTATTACTTACTAATAAGCATTGTAACTATGGAGAAATTACTGAATCAAAGAAGGTAAGGTCAATGTTTTAAATGTAAAGCTCTCCCAAAGATGAATACTTCAAATTCTGGTCTATAGATGATGGCATGAATTTTTCCAAATTCAAAATAAAATAGAAATGATGTGTTAAATAGGTGCAAAACAACTAAGAAGGGGGAGTGAATCAGTTGTCACAAAGTTCAAATTTAAAAACTTCAATACTTATTAATTCCACAACCACACAATTTTATTATTAAGAGCATGAAATACAAATAACATAAAGTAAATCAACACAAAGAATACTATATTTTTATGTGGAAAACCCAATGAGGGAAAAACCATGGTGAGGGTTAACTCACAATATAAAGATTATAAAATAGAGGCTCACTACCAAGGGCTCACTACCTAGAAGAGGACTCACTATCCAAGTACAAAGTCTCACTACCTAGAAAAGGAACTCACTATCCATAGAAATGACTCACTATTCAATAGGGAGGCTCACTGCCTACAGGTACAAAAAAGAACAAAAAGATCCACCACAAAAATTAACACATTCATAGAATTGCAGAAACCTTTAGCTCACTTCCTTCAACACAATGAACTTCTATCACAACTCACTCACACACAAACTTCTTCTCTTATGATTTTTGGCTCACTTTTGTCACTTTGCATCACATTATCATACAATTATTCACAATTCAACTTGATTTTAAACCATTCTCAACCTTAGAAACTTTCTCCAAGGTTAGCCAAAAATACGTCATTTCATAAATTCAAAATAGGTTGACAAATCAAAATTCCCATAGTGGAAAGGAATAAGAGTGCACAAGTAAAAAACATTTTTCAAGATCAAAAAATAATATCTCGAAACAACCATACACTTCCTTAATTAAATTTTATTCTCAGAATGAAGTGTAAACACCTGGTCGGCCAAACCTAATGAAAACACAAATGAACATTGATGTACATTCTTTCTAACAACAAGATGACATGAAGATACCACAACAAACTTCCTTAAGCATGAGAATACATCTTGGAATCTTCCAAATACATCTGCATCAAAACAACAAACTTCAACCACTGAACACCTTTCACCAATCCATCTGGACTGTATAAACTCACACTCAAATACTAAAACAACTTCTGGATCACCAATCTTCAAACCTTTTTGCTAGAGCACAAAAAAGACCTTCACAAGACATATTCCAAATCCACAACATCTGAAACAAAATAGAGGAGGACTACAGAGCAACAATATTTCTCCCAGTCCATAGAAGACGAACTATGCAAGAATAGTTCACATACTGGTGAACATGAATTTTATGTACCATAAAACTAGAAGCTAAAACTGAGGAGCTATCACCACTAAATCACCATTAGAAAACCTTTTAATCCATGCAAGAATAGGATCAACATAGGAGAAATGTGGAGTACATACTAGAGCACATTTTGAACACTCTCATCTCTTCTTTATTAATTTTCTCAAAAACACTTGGAAACTCATCAACCCAACACATCTGCAACACCATAAAGATAGCTCAATGTACTCACAACATCTCAGTAGCATCTCAACTATACATGTACAATCTACAACATATTGAATTGTGTTGACATCAATGGCAACATTAATGACAACATGACCAAACTTTCTCATACTTGCAACAATCTCCCCCTTTGTCAATGATGGCAACACATGATGTGAAAAACCATGAAAGACAACATCCTTCACAATATCCCAAGAGAACACCTTCTTTTCTTCTACAACTATTTTTACATGACTTTCTCTCCCCCTTTGACATTAATGGAAAAGATCAACAACACTAACTACTCCCCCTTAGGAGTACACTCATACTACAACAATTAAAATCTTTTCTACTCCTCCTTCGGAGTAGACCCATTTATCAGTCTAGATAAATGAAGAATATGTGAAGTCATTAGAATGATGCACCTTCATGTGCACATAGTTAGGAGGGCCAATGACCCCCAACTTCTCCCTAAGATGCTCAAAAGTATCCTTCAGAAGATCCTTAGTTAATATGTTTGCAATTTGTTCCTTTGTCTTCACATACCCCAATCTGACCTCATTCTCCAACACCTTTTCTCTCAAGAAATGATATTTGATAGATATGTGTTTTGTTCTCGAATGCATAACAGGGTTCTTTGAAATGTTTATTGCACTCTTGTTGTCACAAAAAAAATAAATAGGCTCATCGCATATTACTCCAATGTATTTTAGTTTATACTTCATCCACAAAACCTATCTACAGCAAGTTGCTACAACAATATATTCTACCTCTATAGTGGATAAAAAAACCGAGTCTTTCCTTTTACTCAACCATGAAACTAATCTTCCACCAAGAAAGAAAGCACCACCATTGGTACTCTTCTGGTCATCTACACATCTAGCCCAATCAACATTTGTGTAAGAACTCAGGGTAAAATCATCACTCTTAGGATAGCATCATCCATAATACAATGTACCTTTAAGATATCTAAATATCCTCTTTACAACTATAACATGTTCTTCTCTAGGATTTTCTTGGAATATGGAAACTAAACATACTACATGCATAATATCTAGTCTAGTAGCAGTAAGACACAAAAGTCTGCCAATCATAGTTTTGTATTTTCTCTAATCAGTCTTAGCAGATTCATCATCTTTGATTAGTTTGCATTTGGTTACCATAGGAGTACAAACCAATTTGGAATCATCCATCCCAAAATTCCTCAACAGTTCTTTTACATACTTAGATTGTGAAATGAATATCCCTTTATTAGTTTGATTCACTTGTAGACAAAGAAACAAATTCAATTCACTAATTATAGACATCTCAAACTCTTTCTGCATCTCTTCAGTAAACTTTTTGTACATGCCTTCATTTCCACCAAAAATGATATCATCAACATAAAAAACCACTATCAAAATTTTGTTACCTTTCACTTTGAAGTAAATATTGTTGTTAGTAGAAGCTTTGTTGAATCCTTGCTTTGTCAGGTATTTGTCCAATCTTGCATACCAAGCTTTGGGAGCTTGCTTCAATCCGTACAATGCCTTCTTTAACTTACAAACCATTTTTTTTAGATAACTAAAATCCTTTAGGTTGCTCCATATACACTTCTTCCTCCAGTTCACCATTCAGAAATGTTGACTTATCATCCATCTGATACACTTTGAAGTCCTTGTGGGCAGAAAATTCCAAAAAAATCCTAATCGCTTCCATTCTAGCCACATGGGAAAATGTTTCTTCAAAATCCATACCTTCAACTTGTCAATATCTTTTGCATACCAGTCTTGCCTTATTTCTTACTTCTTCACTTTCATTTAGCTTATTCTGAAACACCCATTTCAAATCAATCACATTTTTATTCATAGGCCTAGGGACTAGTTCCCATGACTAATTCTTTTCTATCTGCTACAATTCTTCTTTCATAGCTCTCATCCAACTCTCATCTTCACATGCTTCACTTATAGATTTGGGTTCAATTTTAGATAATATAAATAAATTTACCACAACTGTAGCTTTTCTTCTTTTCTTCACACCTTCATTTTTATCTACAATTATTTGATCTTCCAGATGATTCTTCTATACATACTTAGGAGTCCTAATAGTAGGTTCTGGTTCATTTTTTTCTTCATCATCATCTTCCACTTGTTATTCTTTCTCTTCTTCTTCCTTCTCCTTGTTTTCCTTAGGCACATGTCCATAGATAGGATCATTAGGTTCAACTTCACTTATCAAAATAGGTCTATGCACGTCTTCATCAACTTTCACATTAGCACTTTCAATAATCTTTCCCAATCTTTTGTCAAAGCATCTGTATGCTTTGCTAGTAGTAGAGTATCCATCAAATATTCCTTGATCACATCTAGCATCAAAATTTCCAATATTTTCATCATCTCTTTTAATATAGCATCTTCTTCCAAATACCTTAAACCTATCTAGGGCTTGATTATTTTCTCTAAGAAAAGCAACCCATGTCATTTGAGTATAATCATCAATAAGTAGCATGAAATACATATCACCATTCAGGCTTCTAGTCCTAGTCAAACCACAAAGATCAGTATGGATTAACTCAAGCATTCAAGTAGTAGAATGCTCTTTTCCCTTAAAGCTACATCTAGTTTGTTTCCCAAATTGACAACTTCTACAAAGAGCATTAGCAAGTCTTGTGATTCTAGTAAATCCTCAAACAATCTCCTTTGCACTGATCTTAACCTGGTTATCAAAGTTTACATGTCCCATTCTTTGGTACCATAACCAACTTTCACTAATTTGAGATACAAGACAATGATCGTCAACTCCCTTCAGCTGGTAGATTTTTCCATGAGTTCTTCTTCCAACAGTAATCATATCTCCATTTTTGGATCCTTTTTTGATTTCACAGGTATTGTTCTGAAACACAAGTTTAAAGCCATTGCTACACATCTAACCAACACTCAAAAATTTATGCCTCAAACCCTTTACATAATATACAACATGAGTATTTTGCACTCCATCAAAACTAATTGAACCTTTCCCATAGATCTTAACTCCTAAATCATCATCAAACATAACTAAACCACCGTCATATTTCTAAAGTTTAGTGAACTTACTCTTATCTTTGGTCATGTGATTAGAACATCCACTATCAATTACCCAATAATCTTCATCATGTCTTGCATGAAAAGAAGTAACCAAAGTACCTTCCATCCCATTTCTCTTATTCTCTAGAGCCTTCTTTCTTGCACATTTTCCAAGGTTAGTGGATAAAAATTTACTTTCCAATGCTAAGAATAAGCATTCACTATCATCAACCTCATTTTCAGATTCATCATTATGAATTCCTACTTCTTTTTTAACATAGTACAACTTCTTATATTTATTGTTCTTTCTATCCTTATCCTTATAATCCTTTATCTTCTTATACATAGCTCTATTTGGACATCTTGGAGCATAATGACCAATATTACTACAACTAAAACATTTAAAGGGAAATATACCTTTATACTTTTTGGTTCCTTTCTTCAACTTCCTAGTGAAGTTTGCTTCCAACTCATCAACACTATCACTATTTGGTTCATCCTTAATCTTCGTTACCTTAAATGTCGTTTCTATCTTTTCTTCCATCTTATCTTCTTTCTGGAACTTTCTCAACTCAAATGCTTGCAAGGTGTCGAAAAAATATTCCAATGTGTACTTCTTAAGATCATACACTTCTTCAATCATCGAGATCTTATCATTGTAGTTGTCTATTAGGGTGATCAGGATCTTCTCAATTATGTCTTCATCTGATAGTTTTCCTCCTTAATTTCTAACTTCATTTGTAGTAAGTTCAACCCTCTAAAAGAAAATTTTAAATTCTTCACCTTCTTCCATCTTCAAATTCACAAATCTGCTCTTTGCTGCTAGCTTCTTTGTCAATTTCACTCTTTCATTTCCTTCATACATGTCTTCTAGTTTCTTCCAAACCTCATATGAAGTATCCAAAGAAAGAACCTTACTCTCTCATTTTTAGATGAGACACTGCAAATAGAATACTTTTCCTTCTCATTTTATTCATAACCAGAGATCTCATTTGCAGTAGTAAGACCACCAGATGGGTATGTGACAACTGAGAGGGGGGTGAATCAGTTGTCACAAAGTTCAAACTTAAAAACTATAATACTTATTAATTCCATAACCACACTACTTTGTTATTAAGTAAGAGCATGAAACACAAATAACAGAAAGTAAATCAACACAATGAACACCAGATCTTTACATGGAAAACCCAATGAGGGAAAAACCACGATGAGGGTTAACTCACAATATAAAGATTATAAAACAAAGGCTCACTACCGAGGGCTCACTGTCTAGAAGAGGAATCATTTTCCAAGTACAAAGGCTCACTGCCTACAAAAGGGACTCAGTGTCCATAGAAATGACTCAATGTCCAACAGGTAGGCTCACTACCTATAGATACAAAAGAGAACAAAAAGATCGTCCACAAAAATTAACACATTTGTAGGATTGCAAAAACCTTTATTTCACTACCTTCAACACAATGAAGAAATGGTATCACAACTCACTCACACACACACTTTTCTCTTATGATTTGTGATTCACTTTCATCACTTTCCATCACACTATCATACAATTCTTTGCAATTCAACTTGCTTTTATACCATCCTCAACCTTAGAAACTTTATCTAAGGTTGGCCACAAATACCTCATTTCATAAATTCAAAATAGGTCGGCAACTCAAAATTACCACAGTGGAAAGGAATAAGAGTGGACCAATAAAAAATATTTTTCAAGATAAAAAAAATAATATCTTGAAACAACCACATGCTTCCTTAATTAAATTTTATTCTTCGAATGAAGTGTAAAAACCAAGTCAGCCAAACCTAACGAGAACACAAATGAACATTGATGTACATGTTTCTAAACAAAAAGATGACATGAAGATGCAACAACATGCTTCCTTAAGAATGAGAATACATCTCAAAATATTCTAGATACATCCGCAAAAAACAAAAAACTTCAACCACTAAACACCTTTCACCGGTCCATCCAAACTGTATAAACTCACACTGAAATACTAATACATAACTTCCAAATCACCAATATTCAAACCTTTTTTATAGAGAACATAAAATTCCTTCACAAGACATATTATAGATCCACAAGATCTGAAACAAAATAGAGGAGGACTGAAGAGCAACAATATTTCTCCTAGTCCACAAAATACCAACTCTTCTAGAATAGTTTACATACCGGTGAATGCGACTTTCATGTACCATCAAACAAGAAGCTAAAAATCAAGAGATATCACCACTAAATCACCATTAGCAAACCGTCAGATCTGAACAAGCATAGGATCGACACATGAGAAATTTGGAGCACATACTAGAGCATATTTTGAATAGTTTCATCTCTTTTTTATTAATTTTCTCAAAAACACTTGGAAACTCATCAACCCAACACATATGCAACACCATAAAGATAGCTCCATGTACTCACAACATCTTAGCTATACATGTACAATCTGCAACATACTAAACTATGTTGACATCAATGACAACATTAATGACAACACCACCAAACATGCTCATGCTTGCAACATGATGACTATCTAAAATATGGAAAAATGCTCAAAGTCTACAGGTATAGTTCTAACCTTATATTTGTGTGCAAATGGAAGAAAAAATAAATACCTACAACCATTAAAGTCTTCATGTTAGCCTTTCCCTACTTCTAGTGCTACAATAATTGGTTATATCTAACATGAAATTCAAATATCAATTTTATATGCTCAAATTGAAGGGTTAAATGCAAGCCAAGTGATCTCTTGAATTCTAAAAGAGTGGAAAAAACATTAAGTAACCTAATCACAATTAAAAAGACCATAAAAAAATAGCAATGTTATATTGAAAGAGTAGTATGTTCGATGCAAAATATGCCTGCATGCATAATAATTTTGTTTCTCCAAATGATCACAACTTAGATCCACACTATAAAATAGCATAAAGAATATGTAAGGAATAACATAATGCATCTAAAATGAAATTAAAATTTTGTTATGGGTTGTAAGTTAGGTGTCTTTTGTGTTCATTTTTTTAGTGGTATTGAATATTTGTTATGATTTTACATTTTTATATCATTTTTTCATGTTTTTCATTTTATAAATGGTTTTGGATGGAGCTATTAATTAGAAGAGGGTTTTGAAAGGACCCAAAAAATTTGTACATCAAGATAAAACATAAAAAACATGAGACAAAAACCTATGACGAAATAGGTCTTAACCCAAAAAGGAGCTCATCAAAAATTGATGATGAAACAACAAAATCACATCAAATGGATAGAAAGAACCATTAAAATCATGGACATTTAAATCCAAACCTCTCTAAAGAACTCTTTAGTGGAACCAAAGCTTGATCTATATGAAGAACAATCCTACCCTTTTTAAAAGAAGATCCAAGCTGCACCTAGAGGAAAATTCATAAACTCTACATGTAAATCTAGTTTCTTCTTGTCTCTAATTAAAGAGCCCTACATATCTTATGGGATCCACAATCTCAATGTCCAACTCCTTACAATCAACTTCACTCTACATAATAAATTACCCTTTTATCTCTAAATCTCCTTCATCATTTATGAGCCTGAAATATGCTCATAGTTTAAATATTATGATGTATTTTAAAACCCTTAATCTTGTTGCTAAATGGTTGTTTAACTCTTTGATTAAAGAATTCTTATCTAAAATTGGGTAGTGACCTGTGGCTATGCATTCCTATATTCCTGTAGCTTTATATCTCTATGTGTCTCATGAATTACCTTGTTTGACTTCCCAAATGACTAATATAATGCATATGGTTTTTGAATGACGAAATAGATTTAATGTGTGATTAATGGATGTATCATGTTGTTCGCCACTCATGTTTTCTTTCGCTTTTGTTGCCTTGTGCATCGCAGGTTGTTGTAGGGAGCATGAACGAGTCAAGTGCAATAGACTTCGGCCTTGCAGTAGAGTCCATTTGTAGCATGGTGTCGAGGAAGTTGTTCTAGCGAAGACTCTTTAACCGGGTCATTGGGAAGAAACCGTAATGATCATTTAATCTAGAAAGAGTGGAATGTTAAATTCTCTCTAGATCGTGTTGAATGGATATGCTTTCATTTATGAGAAGTTTGTTCCTGAGTTTCAGGATATACTTATGTCCATGTCTTTCTCTGTTAAGCTAGTTAATTAGTTGTTTTTCCTATAAATAAGTGTTCCTCCTATGCGAGTGAGCAGATATAGCATGTAAGAGTTAGAATATAATGAGAACTAGAGCTTTGTGTTAGTTTCCATATGAGCAGAACAATGTATATCATTCTGAGTTTATGAATAAAAGTTGATGAAGTTCTGAGTTCAATCCTTGCATAATTAGTTGATGCTTGCTAAGGAGGCCCACTTAGTAAGTATTTGTAGTTAATTGGTTAGCTGTTTATTTCCTGTTGATCATAAGTTAGATTTTGTTCTTGAAAGTTTTAGTGCAAACTCAGTCTTATATTGTTCTTGTAGCATCAGGAATCCATCCATGTGTTTGTTCTTGCAACATAAGGCCAGTTCATAGCTTGTTTCTCAATTATAGTTATGATTTTTTCTTTGATTAAGTTTAGAAGGCTTCACATTATATTCCTGAAGCATAAGTAGAATTCCTTTCACACATTTATTTATGGTAAATCGTGACTGTAGCTGGTTCTTAGTGCACATACAGTGCTACTCCATTTCAAGTATACGTTCCCTGGTTTGACAAAGTAAATGAATGACCATAAGAAGATGTCAGTCACTTGTTGGAATGTCCAATTCCCAGGTTAGGATTTTCTGACTTTTATATCCTTTTGTGGGTGCGACCAATCATTGTGAACCTCTTTATTGAACTTTCTTATTATTGATTGAATTTTACTAAACTATTTTTCTTACTTTGTTAAAAGGAAACAAACCCTTTCAAAAACCCTACATTAATTTTTATATATAACTACAAAAGTGATGACCTATTGTTGTTATAATTTTTTAAAATAAAGAATATAATCTATAGTGGAATGTATAAAAATATAAAAAATTCCCTTTTAAAAATTTCAATAATTTTAAAAAATATTTTTAAGAAAGTGAATTCTTAATAATAAATTGCAATCCTGACTTTTAGCTTAAAGCTTCATAATTTTTTATATAATTTTGTGTCACTTTTTCTTCAATTTAAAGTACTAAGCAACTCTAAAATTTCAATAAATAAAAGTAAAACATAAAACTCAACAAACTGATATCTATCATTTTGTGGGTGCGACCATTTTTGGCGTCGTTGTCAGGGATGGTGTCAAGCTAAGAACCTGTCATAGTCATTGTTAGCAATAGCTTAGTCTATTATTCAAGTATTTTCAAATTCCTTCAATTCACCATTCATTCTATTGCATGCATAGAAGAAGAGACACTTTGGGAAGATTTCTCCCTAACCTTCCATTCCTTGATAACAATTTTGAACTAGCTTATAATCTATTTGAGGAAGGAGGAGACCAAGATATCAATCTGTTTGTTGAATTGCCATTTGACCCAGCTGATGAAGAACTTGAAGAAAATATGGCACGAAATCCACCTAATCCACCTCCTACTTTTGAGTTTCCCATCATTTCCCAGCAAGATAATGATAACCTTAAAAATATTTCTTCTTCATTACTTCCCAAGTTCTATGGACTAGCTACGGAGGACCCAAAAACTTTCTTGTTTAAGTTTGATAGCCTCTGTCACAGCTATGACTACACTTCAGATGCTCACAGGCTAAAGTTGTTTCTTGCTACTTTGAAAGAAGGAGCTCTTAGATAGTTCATGAGTTTGGGAAGGGGTGTTGTTGATAGTTGGGCAGCCATGCAAACAAAATTTCTTGAGAAATACAAGGAATATTGTAAGAGTGGTAGTAAGGGGGATGATATATTCAGAATTCAACAAAAGGAGGATTAAAGCCTGGAAGACTATATCTCAAGATTCTTGTTTTCTCTAAAAAAGAATTCAAACCATACTCTCAATGAAGAATCTCAGAAACTTCTTTTCCTAAGGGGAATCAGTGACACCTGTATAGATGCCCTAGACCTGATGGGAGGAGGAGATATAACCCAACTTCCTTGGGATGATATCAAGAAAATATGTATCAACTACTCTCAAGAAAATACTAAGAAGGGTAGAGGCCATCAAGCCACAGTGGGAAAGTCTTATACTAATGGAGTTTCATGGATGGAGATCATAAATTTTCTATTTGATTTTAAGTAGGATATCATAAACAATATGGATACACAGTTGGATACTATGCAAGCTCAGAAGAAACATGAGGAAGCTGAAGCAATATTGGCTGAGTTCTATCCACATTGTAGACAGAAGAAACGTGACTATAGATGTAAGATGGTGGCTAACCTAGAGGCTAAGCAGTTACCTACTGATTTCAAGATGGTAGAGAGTGATGATGACCAAATATTCTTTGTCACATAAAGGCGACCATGGGCTCAAAGACAAGGTATGCCTCAAGATCCTTTAACTTTTGGTAATCCTTATTCTAATTACAATAACCAATGGCAACCTACATATGGCCCAAACCCACCTTGGAATACTTCTCAACCACACTGACCTAACTATTAGAGCCCTCAATGGCAACCTCCTTAAGGAAGTTGGCAGTAGCCATATAGAAAATGGACCCCACCCCCAAGTAACTAGCAGCAGAATCCTCAATGGAGAAGTCCACAACAATAGAAAAATTAATCCTCTAGATCCCTGTAGCCTTAGCAGCCACAACCTCCATCTCTCATGCCACCTCCTGCAGCACTTGCAGCAAATACTGGGCCTCCAAAACAAACCCCTATGCCTGCTCAGCCATTTCCAAATCCTAATAATAATAAGCAGCAACAACAACAACAGCCCATGTATTTTGTAGAAGTTAATCAGTATCCAGCCTATGCCTTGAATATTCATAATATCCATCTCAGGTCTGGAACCACTCTTCCTGCTCCACAACCCCTTGTAATTACAGAGATTCAAGATTCTACTTCTAAACAACATACTAATCCTGTAGAACATATACCTGTATCAAATACCGTCTCTAAGGAACCTATCCTGTAACATCAGGCCAAACTGCCTTTTCCTCAAAGATTGCAAATTACTACATCCAAGTCAATGGAAGAGCCTACCTTTGATATTTTGGATCAGTTCAAGAATGTACACATTCAAATTCCTCTTTTTCAAGCCATTAAGGAGGCATGTTTAAAGAAACCAGGAAGAAAGAAAAAGGATCCCCAAACCATCCATGTTCTAAGACAATTAGAAAATATTATGTTGGGGAAGATAGTCATTCCAAAATATACTGACCCTGGGAGTCATGTAGTACAAATAAATATTAATGGCCAAGTAGTAAAGAATGTTTTGATAGACCTTGGTGGAGCCATCAATGTAATGACTAAGTATACAATGGAGTGCTTGAAAATCCCAACAATTCGGTCTATGCCTACCATCATGCAACTTGCTGATAGTTCCATAGTAAAACCTGATGGAGTAGTAGAAGATATCATTGTTACCCTTGAGTCTTGGGAATACCCAGCATACTTTACCATATTGTCCACTAAGGCAACTTTGGGAGGATATCCTATTATCTCAAGTAGACCATTGTTAGCTACGAATGATGCTTTTATAGGATTTTGTTAAAGAAATATGACAATTTTTTATGGTTAGTCAAGAAAGAAATTGGCTTTATATCCACCTGCCCAACCTCAGCCAGACTTGTCTCAATCTATTTGGCTAGATTTAGGAGAGGAAACTGAAGAAGTTAATTCATTGGCCTACCTAATGATGTTGCAAATTAATCTATTTTCACAGCTCTAGAATAAGGATGACATGCTTTTACACATTTTTTAGTCCAACCCTAATCCGAGTAGCCCATCTGCTACAGATAGCTGTCCTCAGCAGTGTTTCCTGCAGCAACTGAATTCTGAGAGCCTGTTACTTGAATCTTGTGTAGTTTATCATAACTTGTTTCCACATGAAATACAGATACCACCTTTCTTAGCAGCCTCCATGAATGATCTTATCAAGTAAATAGCAGTGTCTCCAGGCCATTGTCTGAACATCAATAATAAGCTGCATCAATCTCAACAAGTTGCCCTAGTCATAATGTTGCAACATCAACACAGAGCTTTTGCATGGGATTATGGGGATATGAAGGGAATAGATCCTCAGCTCTGTACTCATAGGATCTACATTAAGGAATAATGTTTACTTGTTAGATAGCCTCAAAGGAGGATAAACCCAGCACTGAGGGAAATAGTTAAAATAGAGCTCCAAAAATTGTTTGATGTTGGTTTTATCTACCCCATTTTAGATAGTCAATGGGTATCTCCATTGGTGATTGTCCCTAAAAAAGGTGGAAACTTGAGAGTTTGTGTAGACTATAGGGAGTTGAATACAACAACTAAAAATGATCACTTTCCACTGCCATTTGTTGACCAAGTACTAGACTCATTGTCTGGTAAAAAGTATTTCTCCTTTTTGGATGGATATAGTGGGTATAATCAAATTAGAATCACCCCTAAAGATCAAGACAAAACAACTTTTACCAGTCTATGGGGTACTTTTTCCTACTCTGTCTTACCTTCTGGACTATGTAATGCACCTGGAACATTTCAAATGGAAGTGATAAGTATTTTTGTTGAAATTTCTCATGATTCTATGGAAATCTATATGGATGACTTCACCACTTATGGAGTTAATTATGAAGAAGCATTAGAAAACTTGGAAAAAGTGTTGAAAAAATGTCAAGAGAAAAATTTGTCTTTGAATAGTGAGAAATGCTTTATGATGATGCAAGAGGGAATTGTTTTAGGCCATCATGTCTCTCAAGCAGGAATTCAGGTTGATTCTGCAAAAATAGAAGTTATTCTAACTTTTCCAACACCTACAAAACAAAAGGATGTTAGAAGTTTCCTAGGACATGCTGGATACTAGAGAAGATTTATCAAAGATTTCAGCAAAATAGTTATTCCATTATATGCCTTATTGACCAATGATTCTGAATTTAATTGGAATGAGGCCTCTGAAAAATCTTTCCTATAGCTTAAGAACCTACTTACTCAGGCACCTATTCTTCAAGGACCGAAGTGGAGTTTTCCTTTTCATATACACACTAATGCTTCTGATCATGCCATAGGGGCAGTTCTAGGATAGAAAGAGAATTCCATTGAGCATGCCATATATTTCATTAGCAAAAACCTTCAAGGCCCTGAATTAATCTATACTGTCACAAAGAAAGAATTGCTAGTAGTTGTGTATGCCCTAAAAAAGTTCAGACATTATGTTGCTAGTTACCAAATATTTGTTCATATAGATCATGCAACAATAAGGTACCTCATGAATAAGCCTGCCATATCTGACAGATTAGCAAGATGGCTCCTATTGTTGCAGGAATTTGATATCACAGTTATTGATAAGCCAGGACGAGCTAATGTGGTGGTTGATTTCTTGTTAGGAATTCAAACGCCTACACCTAACACTCTTGAGGTAATTGATGATAGCTTTCTTGATGAACATCTATTTTTTATTGTTGCTCAAACTCCATGGTATGTAGATATTGCAAATTATTTAGCAGCCAACAAAATTCTAGCACACTTCTCACCAAAGGAAAGGCAATTGCTGGTAGAGAAAATTTTTAACTTTTCATGGATTGCAGACTATTTATTTTATACAAGACCTGACCAAGTCATGGGAAGATGTGTTAGGAAAGATGATACCTATGAAATTTTGCACACCTTTCATGATGAGTCATGTGGAGGGAACTTTGCAGCCAAAAGAACATCTATGAAAGTGCTTAATACAGGATATTACTGGCCCACACTACACAAAGATGTTGCAGCCTACACTAGGAAATGTGACAAATGTCAACATATGCGGAGACCAATAAGGTCTGATGAAATGCCCCTGAATCCACAAGTGGTAGTCAGTCCATTTGACAAATGGGGCTTGGATTTTTTTGGGCCTATTGATCCTCCATCCAATGGGAAATCATACATTTTGGTGTGTACTGATTATGTAACCAAGTGGGTGGAAGTGAAAGCAATGACACATGCCCGTGATAATAAAGTTGTTGAGTTCCTGTATGAGAAGAAGATTTTTACTCGGTTTGGAGTCCCAAGGGAACTTGTTACTGATCAAGGAGCTCAGTTTACATCCAATTTAATCACTGCATTGATGAATGATTATAAGATCAGGCATAGAAAATCTAGCCCCTATCACCCTCAACCTAATGGTCAGGTAGAGGTTACCAACAGAGAGATCGAGGCAATCCTTACAAAGACAATCCAATTACACAAGATACATTGGAGCAATTGTCTTCCTAAAGTAGTCTGGGCCTATAGAACAACATGGAAAACAACTATAGGGTTTACTCCTTTTGAGTTACTCTATGGTAAGACAACCATGTTGCCAATTGAGTTTGAGCACAAGACCCTAAGGACTGCCCTCCATCTTAACATTAATATTTCTGAGGCTCAAAAGGAATGCCTCCTACAGCTGAATGCATTGGATGGGCTAAGGAAAGCTGCCCTACAATATACTAAAACTATCCAACAACAAAAGAAAAAATGGCATGACAATCATATTCGAACTAAGCAATTCTCTGTCGGTGACTAGGTTCTGCTCTATAACTCCAGATACAAAGAAAATCAAGATAAACTCACTACACAATGGCTTGGTCCTTATGAGATAGAAAATGTATTTGATAATGGCTCAGTGCAGTTAGCCACAATAGATCTAGTTTGATTCAAGTTATTGGTTAATGGAAACCATCTTCAGTTGTATCATCAGCCAGCATCCAAAGATGAATTCCTACAATAGTTTGTTTCAAATACGGCCACTAATCTTCTTGCAGTGAAAGGATTCGGTCTTTCTCATGTAGCATCTCTTTAATTTCCACGTTGCATGCCCATAATAAAGGTTTCCTTTCAAATGATGCTATGTTCTCCATTTTCCATCCATCACCGCCATTCATTCTCTTTTCTTCCACGTCATCCATCCTATCGTACCACCCTCATTCATGGTGCGCTATGATATTTCCCAGCACATCTAGGCATTAATTAAAAGGTACGCGATATCTTTTCTTAATCACATTATTTCTTTATTTCATTATTTCAACAATTGCTATGTACATATCAGTCTTTTTTTCCCATTCTTCACCTATCCTTTCGTACATGTGTGGACACATGTCAAATTTTTAGTAGGGGGTGAGATAATCCATTGTAAACCTTTTCTTATGTCGATGTCACAACTAATAAGATATTTTTATTCTTCTTGTACTTTCCAAATATGGCTACGTGTTTTATCCTAAACAACATTAACTGCTTGATATGAGTAGTTCCTAATAATCATTACATGTAATCATCTTTTGAGTCATTCTTGGAAAAGAAGAGAAAAGTGACAGCAGGACATAAAGAAGCAAAAAGAAGCAGAGCAGAAGAATTTTATTTTGAATTTTTAGAAAAGGTTTGAGATTTTGGAATTTTGGCAAAGGTAATTTCCAAATATGGGTGGTCAATTGGTAGGACATGAGCCTATAGCTCATGAGCTCTTAACACAGACTCCTCAAATAGTTCAGGCATTTAGTAATTGTAGTTGGTTAAACTATTTCATGAGGTTAGATTTTTTCAATGAGGAAGCTGCTAATGAATTTTTAAGAACTCTTTCAGAAGGGGAAGCTTCAGTATGGGGTCTGGCAGTGGCTGTAATAGAAGAATGAATTGTTGAAGTAACCGGACTTTCTGCAGTAGGGGAAAAATTCTCTTCAGATGTTGTTTCTGCTAGGGTAGAGTTTACAGTACCAACTGATGGACCTTTGGAGGTCTCTAAACAAGGATACAAATGAGTGTTGCTACCCTTTCCATATTTAGAATATGTTGCATTCATTATCAGGTACTTAACCTGCGAGGGATGATTCTCCTATTTATATTCTTACCATTTTAAATTATTGAGCCATATGAGGCATGGGTTAGCTGTTAATGTCCCAATTTTTTAGTTAAATCTTTAAAAACAAAGTGCCCATGAAACCTAGAGGGGAAGGGACAACTCTATTGCCCATCATGCCCTCATTAAACTATTGATTGAGCGTTCCCTGAGGGATGTATCACCCCTTTCTTGGCAAGAATTTTTTTCCCAAAAGGGTCTACAACTTCTAGAGCCTCCTAGAGCAATCCCTGTAGCACCTACCCTTGTAGCATCTATTCACGTGACCTCCACACTAGATCCCTCTACTAGAATACAAACCGAGTCTGCCAGTAGAAGAGAAAAAGGAAAAATGAAGGTAGGAGAGTCATCTAGGGTAGAAAAAACCCTAGAGTCTAACCCTCATGTTCAAAGACAACAATGTCCCTCTCCTGCAACACCTTCTATAGCAGTTCCTCCTGCAGCAACACCTGTTGCCATTGCAGTTTCACTATCATCTTCCTCTATTGAGTCAGAACTCTCTAGGCAAGTCAGAAAGAGGAAAGCCACGAGAGTGCCTCTTGTAGTTGCCACATTTCCAAAAAGAGTTTTAGCAAGGAAATAACGTAAAGTCACCTCAACACCTACTCAACCTAAAGTTATAATAATTTCAGAGGAGTCTAAAGAATACAACCATAGTAATTCTTAGAATGTACCTAAGAATGTTTCACATAACCCACCTGTTGTTTCAGAGGACATGCAAAATGAACCAATGGAAATTGATGAAGCACAACATGATAGTAATGAAAGGGGAATGCCAAGTCTTGATGACTTGGCTGAGGCACCTAGGAAAATTTTAGAGGAAGAACAATCTCCTCCTGCACAACAACATGAATCTTTCCTACAGCAAGAGGAAGAACAACCCGAAGTGTACAATGAAGCCTCATTACCCCCTATAGCTTGTTAAGCAATGGTTGTCTATAAAAAGACATTTTTTATTAAATTTTTGGAATACCTTAGGACCACATGGAGGTCAGTCACATTTCAAACATTGAGTTTCCACCATTTAGCCAAGACTAAGATTCAACAAAGTCTTTGGGAGGAAGAGAAGAAAAAAATGAAAAGAGAAATTGAAAGGTAGAAATAAGAAATCTATGAACTGAAAGAAAAAATGAATGAAATGGTGAAAATAATTGGTAAGATTATGGACTGTAGACCATCACCTAGAGTCTATGTCATGTGCCTAAAGGAACAATTTCTTTGGTTTCAATTAATGAAAATTTTGAGGAATTTAGATCCTATTATTCATACAGCCAAGGAATTTTATGATGCATACCAAGTGGCTCCTAGTTGGCTGAAGAATTCTTTATGTGAATTTTATTTGCATGGATTGATAATTCCCTCTTAAACAAAGTGGAATCCACTTTTGTATATTAGTGACATTCATTTGAGATCACTCATGTCCTGGGCAGCAAATGAAACAAATTATGGTAGACAATTGGAAGCCTATGAAGAAGTTGAAAGGGATGAGCCTATACCACTACTATCAAAAAGCATAGATCCCTACACAATGCTAAAAACTTGGCTCACTGTTGCATATGGGTCCAACAATCAAGCAGAAAGAGTAAAAATATTTGATATCAGAAAGCAAGTGTATGAGGAATTCAAAGGCCAACTATATCTATTTTGGAAGCTTGCCTCTTCCAAAATTGAAAAGAGATGGGAGAAATTGACTATTGGGCTAAGGAAATCTGAGCCACATAGCCCCCTGAATTTTAAAGAAGCCCTTGGAAGGATAGAGAAATACATACAACTTGGTCTTCAGAAGAAGTTTGAGTTATGGTTTCCAATAAAATTTTGACCTCCAGTTTTAATGTGGCCACTTCATCCCTATCGAGCTATAGATGTTAATAAGGATATAGAAACCCTCAAGTATGAAAGATGGCAGAATTTCAGAGGTTTCTATTATAAATTTGGGACTGCGCCAAAAAGCCATACTACTCCTATGGATTTCAGGGAAACAACTATGAAGCTTAATGCTGGTGGACCATCATTAGGTTAAGTAGGGGGCAGATGATGAGCCTAAAATATACTCATAGTTTATATATTATGATGTATTTTAAAACCCTTACTCTTGTTGCTAAATGGTTGTTTAACTCTTTGATTAAAGACTTTTTATCTGAAATTGGGTAGTGACTTGTGGCTATGCATTCCTATATTCTTGTAGCTTTATATTCTATGTGTCTCATTAATTACCCTGTTTGACTTCCCAAATGACTGATATAATGCATATGGTTATTAAATGATGAAATAGATTTAATGTGTGATTAATGGATGTATCGTGTTGTTCACCACACATGTTTTCTTTTGCTTCTGTTACCTTGTGCATCGCAGGTTGTTGAAGGTAGCATGAACGATTCAAACGCAACAGACTTCGGCCTTGTAGTAAAGTCCATTTGTAGCACGGTGTCGAGGAAGTTGTTCTAGTGAAGACTCTCTGACCGGGTCATTGGGAAGAAACTGTAATGATCATTTAATTTGGAAAGAGTGGAATGTTAAATTCTCTCTAGATCGTGTTGAATGAATATGCTTTCATTTATGAGAAGTCTGTTCCTCGGTTTCAGGATATACTTATGTCCACGTCTTTCTCTGTTAAGCTAGTTAATTAGTTTTTTTTTCTTATAAATAAGTGTTCCTCCTATGTGAGTGAGTAGATATAGCATGTAAGAGTTAGAATATAATGAGAACCATAGCTTTTTGTTAGTTTCCATATGAGCAGAAAAATGTATATCATTCTGAGTTTATGAATAAAAGCTGATGAAGTTTTGAGTTCAATCCTTGCATAATTAGTTGATGCTTTCTAAGGAGGCCCAATTAGTAAGTATCTGTAGTTAGTTGGTTAGCTGTTTATTTCATGTTGATCATAAGTTAGATTTTGTTCTTGAAAGTTTTAGTGCAAACTCAGTCCTATATTGTTCCTACAGCATTGAGAATCCATCCCTGTGTTTGTTCTTGCAGCATAAGGCCAGTTCATAGTTTGTTTCTCAGTTATAGTTGTTATGATTTCTACTTTGATTAAGTTTAGAAGGCTTCGTATTACATTCCTAAAGCATAAGTAGAATTCCTTTCACACATTTATTTATGGTAAATCGTGACTGTAGCTAGTTCTTAGTGCACATACAGTGCTGCTCCATTTCAAGTATGTGTTCCCTAGTTTGACAAAGTAAATGAACTGCCATAAGAAAATGTTAGTCGCCTGTTGGAATGTCCAATTCCCAGGTTAGGATTTTCTATGACTTTTATATCCTTTTGTGGGTGTGACCAATCATTGTGAACCTCTTTATTGAACTTTCTTATTATTGATTGAATTTTACTGAACTATTTTTCTTACTTTGTTAAAAGGAAAAAAACCCTTTCAAAAACCCTACATTAATTTTTATGTATAACTGCAAAAGTGATGACCTATTGTTGTTATAATTTTTTAAAATAAAGAACATTCTCTATAGTGGAATGTATAAAAATATAAAAAAATTCCCTTTTAAAAATTTCAATAATTAAAAAAATATTTTAAGAAAGTGAATTCCTAATAATAAATTAAGGTCCCTGACTTTTGGCTTAAAAGCTTCATAATTTTTTATATAATTTTATGTCACTTTTTCTTCAATTTAAAGTACTTAGCAACTTTAAAATTTCAATAAATTAAAGTAAAACATAAAACTCAACAAACTGATATCTATCATTTTCATGTTGATATTATAAATTGTTTTGAAATCCTCTATTTTATTAGCATTTGGTTCTTTTTAAGATAGTATATTGTACAACTAAATCATTTAGAGAAAAAATATATAGTCACACTGTAATGCATTTTATAATAATGAACAACATGATATAACTCCAAATGTTACCCAAGTTACTCCTATAGATGAACTTGTGGGTATAATAGACGTTATCCCTTATAAGGGCTCAACCAACAAAACTTTTGATATCACTTTTTCTTCCAAAGAGATACTTAAAAACCTTCCTGATGGTCCTCTTTACATAGCCGACTGAATCTATGATAAGTCCACCAATGGGATATTATTAGATCTTTCCTATGGCAAGAATGTGATCATGGAAGAGTTTTTCAGTATTACATGAGTTGTATCAAGATAATTATAACAAACCAACTGCATGGATTATGAACCATACTAGTTTTTCATGCCCTACGATCAGATCAATCATACTCCCCTTACAAATAGGACCTAAAAATTTGGAGGTAACATTTTCTATCATTCCATAATCAGACCAATTTCATCTAGGGTTGGGTCATCCTTGGCTCCACTCGATGAAAGTGGTCCCGTTAGTTATTCACAAATGTTTGAAGTTTCCACATGGAAATGAAATATTTACCATACACCATAGTGGGTTTAATCTATTATCCTCTAAAGGTAATTTTTCCTTTGAAGCCTTCTAGCCTGAACCTATGGAACCCATCACTCCTCGAAATGACTTCTTTTTAATTACCTATCAAAAGTTCAAAGCCAAATGAATAGCCGAATTGTCTCTTCATAACATGTCCCTGTTCGCTTCCACTCTTTTTATCTTAGATGAAACCATGCTTCATCCTGAGTTTGACATTGAACAAACAATAAAACCTCATGAGAAACTCATCGTAGACACTTCCCCTTGATTATTTAAATGGCTAAGAGAAAATGACACCAACCCTGTCATACCTCCTAACATTAAACAAGTACATATAAAGCCAAAGAGAAAGTGATTGACCCATCTTCTTTAGTTCCTTCTGTTCTTCTCCCTCTATAAGAAAATGAACCTATGATGGATCATCTTGCTCTTACACCTCAATAACTTCAAAATAAAATAAAATGAAACCGCGGTGCTAGAGAGCATAGGCATCATCGTTGTCTCCTTGCTCATCAGTCTTGAATAGAAGAAAACAAAGAAAACCAACCTCTGCCTTTGACAGAAGCAATAGATGACCACCCTCTTTCCCATGACCCACCACAAGAAAACATATTGAAGCCCTCACAACAAAATGAACCAATCCAATAGCCACAACTTTTGATACATCCTTTCTTAGAAATAACCCTTCGTCCTCCTATCGTAATCAACCTTGATGATGAGGAGGAGGAGGAGGAGATCACAAAATTATATGAAGTGCATAACAATATAAACTCTTTATTTTCATCTACTAGGAGCTTAAATGATAAACATTCTCCACCAAATGAAGAACTTGGCACATCCCCTAGTTTGACACTTGCAATTCTTCCTTTGGACAGTCAACTTCCCTCGCAATACATTGAACATGGTTGGGAGGTGGATGACTTGTTAGATGGATGGCTAGCATTTTCCTTACTAGCCTTTTTGCATTTATTTTTCCTTTCTCTTTTTTCTTTGGGTTTGATTTTATGTGTGTATCATGTTCTGCTGTGTCGTGTGTTTGATGTTCTCTCTTTGTACACTTCTTCTATTTGTACCTCTATTCTTCTCTATGTTGTGCATTGCCTTTGTTCCTTTGGTTTTTTGTTTTCCTTTTGGGGATGATGCAAAGCATTGAGACACCCTATGTCTCCTCCATGTTGACCCAAAAGGTCCCTTGTCTTTTTCATTTTTCATTTTTTTTTTCCTTTTGAGGATGACGCAAAGCATTGAGACAACCTATGTCTCTTCCATGTTGACCAAAGACTTCCCTTGTCTTTTTCATTTTTTC
>VDFB02036299.1:0-16155 GCA_007258455.2 Sequoia sempervirens
CTTCAGCAATATTCTACAATTCTCAAGTAGTCACAAAATGATGATCCAAAATGACATAAGAACATAAAGGATGCAAAATGAGAATTCAGCTCAAAGTCTGAAATTCCAACTTCTTGATATTACTTGAAAATTCACATTTATCAACTATAAAGCTCAAAGACTTTATGAGTATAAAATTCTGCAGAGTTTTCTTGCTTGCTAAAAAGATATCAAATTACAATAGACCCCTCAAGTATTTATAGGAGGAAGGTCTGGAGAAAAAGGTGGGAGGATCTCAACAAACTTGAGAAAATATCTCAACCGATAACTAATTGCAATTGACTTATTCGAAATTACAATCCAAATTGTGATTTGTTTTGTAAGATTTTACACGTAATTACATTTTTCAAAATTGCAAGGAAAGAAAATTTGCAATTTGCAAAACTTGTTTTTACATGTAACTTGTCAAAACAAAATACATAAAACATAACAGAAGTAAATTATATGTCATCCTCTATCGATGAAGTCATTATGTTTGCTACAAACTGCTCTTTAATCAACTGTCTTTTCCTTTTCACAATTCTAAGATGTCTTGATTCACTGTCCTATCTCAATAGACCTGTATAGGACTGCATCTCCATGTTACTAATTTCCATAGGTAAAAAGATCTTTTGATGAAGAATATCCTTTTTAAAGATCTCTTGGAAATATCATCATTTTCTCTTGGCATGAATGTCCTTCAGCTTGTTCAATTATTCTTCACTCTTCATAGATCTCTGTCTAGCTTTCTTCTTTCTTCCTGCCTCAGAGATTCATCTTCAGATACATTTTCTGTGATTGGAGCATCTGATTGATTTGGTTCTTCAGGCTGATTGTTTTCATCATCCCTTTTTTTTTTAGTATCTATTATCTTAAAATCCCTTGCAGTACTGCGTTTTGCATGTCTCAGCAAGTTGACTTTAGTGAGTTTCATAGTCCTCAATATAGAAAATAAGATTGGAAATAGTTTTACATTCCCTTTTGATTTTGTTGACCACACCTTTTTCTTGTAAATTCTCTTGTTGGTCCCTTTGCATCACAGCCATGAAGTTATACAGAGGGGCAGTCATCTTTCGACAAGTAACTTCTGCAAGCATCTGAAATTTACTGCTAGGCAAAGGCTGTTTATAGCCTTTTGGAGCAATGCATAGTTTAGTCACAACAGCTAAACTCTTATAAAGCTTTGAAGCCACTCTCAGGAAATGTTCTGCTGGGAAAGTTTGAAGGCTCATCTCTGTAAAGAGAGAGAGAATGTGAACAAGAGATTCAACTCGAGAGTGCAATGTTTCCAGCTACAAGATAAGCTTTCAGTTTTGAGATAAGCCAGTCCACATCAACTAAAGTAGCCTCAGCAAGTTGCAGTAACAAAGTAGCAATACCATTACTTGTTGAAGAATTTATAGTCACATATACATCCCGGCTTCATCTGGATCCTTCCCTGGCCACATGACCTTCAGCTTTCGGAAGCCATTCTTTGTACTATGAAATTAAAGATCTAGTAGGAAGGTGGGATGGAGTAGATTGCCCAAATTAGCCAAAGGCTCGGGCTGCACCATTGTGCATTACCTTCATACTTCTGTATGTCATCTCGGCCCAAGTACCATGCACCTTTCTAAGATGCAAAGGTAATTTGTTTCCCAAAAATAATGCAGTGCCAGTAAGCACCTCAAACTCTCGGAAGTGTGACAAGCCAAGAAATTGAACCAGAAGTGGACGGATCTTCTTCCATAAAAATAGGTGCACCAGCCTAGTTTCTGAACTTTTATTTTCAATTTCAGATACATCCTCCATTTCAATATCCCTCTCATGTAAAGAATCTGCCTCACTGCTTGGAACGGATAGCATTTCCTCAAATGGAATGAAGGATGTGAATAAACGGTGAATAGAATGAAAGGTGAAGGGATATTACGGAAAAAATGAATGGTATATGAAGAAAAACGCATTTTTGGGAAGATGTTTTATAAAACCGTTTTTTGGAAATCTGAGATGAATAAGAAACAGATTTTATCAGATAAGAATGAGTATTTCAAATGAAAAATCACGTTCTCGAAACTCAAAACCATGCTTAGAAGAATGATCAAGAGTAAGATAAAGAGAGGCGTCAAAATATAAGAAGAGAAAACTGGCGTTTTGAAGAACGTTTTTGATCCATGCATGGAAACTTCAGTTACTGATTTCCTCCTGGCGGACTTGATTTCAGCACAGATAGGAATTTTAAAAGATCATTTTAAGTTCATACTACATTAGAAATATGAGCTTTTGAAGAACAAGTACCAAATAATTTTTAACAAAAGAGACTCAAATGGCGGTTTTGAAGACTTACAAATGCTTTACAAAGAATGAAAATCCCAGTTTAGAATGTCATTACAAATGAGATAAAGAAGGTCAGACCTTTAAAGACACTGCAAGAACAAATTGGAACTTACTTTCAATCCTTACTGAAAATTCTTAAAATCGTCGAGTTTTAAATAATAATTCCAGCAATTTTTGGCAAAATGGAGTATTTTTGGATAACTAGAAAGTCCCGGACTTTTTGACTCATGCAGATTGAGGAGCTTTTCAAGCACAGCAATTTTGCTCTTAGTGATTGAGTTACCGGACGTTGACCAATTTTGGTTTTGGAAGTTTTATGAATTTTATCATGGGCTTAAATTTCCCTATTAACAGGTTGAAAAACCGGGTAGTCAAAAGACACTACAAAGATAGAAACTCAATTTCCTTGAAATAGGAATGAGAGTAGGAAGATCGAAAAATGTTAGCCAAAAGGACTATAGACCCAAAACTGAAATTTTCTAACCTTTGCACCTCGTAAAACGTGCCTTAGAAGAGAAAATCTTCAAATTCTATCAAAATTTTGATAGCTTATCCCAATTTTTAAGAAGTCAAAAATCTGGGACAACAGATATGAAAAATAACTTGTTGGTGATGTAGGTAGGGATGCCCAAGGATTATGTCATGATAAATAATTAGAACATCATAGAAAAAATTCTTGCAAAAAGGATGAGTAGCACATGATAAGCAATATCGATGCATAACATATATGACTATAATGTTATAGGAATTGATCTATCCAAAAATCTAATTTTGAGGATAGGGAGTGGTTGGAAAATTTAATCATGAGATAAAAAAAATATAAAATTGATATTCTTCATGATACTTGTATTGAATAAAAAAACTAATGGCTACCCTAACACCCATAAATATGAATATAAGGGGCACTCTCTTTTGCATGTGCTACTATTGTTGTGCTTGTTGTTATATGAAGATAGGAAACTTTGGGGTTTGTGTTATCCACTTTCAGCTTGTGGGAACCCTTTAATTTTTTGCATATAAATATATTATTCTAAGAATGATATTATGTTATCAAGTGGTTTTTTTATTTGAGTTTATCACATTATTTACCTCTCCTAGAAAATTTGGTTTTTTCTAGAGGTGTTTCTTTGGTGTGGGGAATTTGTCATATTTTTTTTTACTATTTATTTCTTTTTAATGATAGTCACATAGTTATATAATTCTCCCATCATCTTGAACTTATCTATATTTAGTTTGGATTAGTGAATAGTCACAATATTTTTTAATGTTTCTCTAACATTGCATAAAGGTCATGGAAGGTATCAATGTAAGCATTGACTACCTCATCGTATCCTTAGTAAAGTTTTTATCATTGAACGTAGTGGTCATCATAGAGATGTTTATGATAGTATTCATCCTTGAGGGCTTCTAATATTTTTTCCCAAGTAGGCTTAGATATTTTTCTTGTCTAGTATTATTCATAAAGCATACTAACTTAACATCACTTCTTAACGGTGAATGAAATTCAATAATACAATCTTGATCTTTTCCTTGTCAAAAAATTCATTCATAGAGAAATATAACTAACTAATGTAACTTGTTATATATTACATCTACATCTATTTTACCCTTCAACATAATAACATATGAATTCTCTTGGATTATAGGGGGAGTTAGTTGACGAGCACATGCTTATACTGAGAGGGGGGGTGACACAGTATAAGGAAATCTTTTACTTTTTAAAACTTAACATTCATAGCAATATCAATCACACAAGATCAAAAAATTATGCAGGACACGAAGAACACAAGATTTATGTGGAAACCCTTTTGAGAAAAATCCACAATAAAATATTTCTTATATTCAACTTCTATTACAAACTTCCTAGGCACCAACCCACTAGAGACACCAATCCCCACCACTGAGCACCTACCCAACAAGAGGCACTGATCTCTTCTAATGAGAGGAACCAACCTCCCAACCTCCTCAATTAGAAGTTACCAACCTCCAAATGAATATTATGTTTTCCTTCTTGATTATTGTTGTTGCAATATTCTTCACAAAAATTAATTATACTTTGGCTCTAATTTTTCTATATTTCATCTCTTAGATCTCCTATAAATCTGCTATAATATTCCTCTTGGATCTTCTATAATCTCTTCACAAAATATTCTTCAAAATAGTTCATAAAATCCTTCAAATTTTCTTATAGATCTGATTTAGATCTACTTCTCAATCTACCTGAATAGGAAAGATATTCAATAATAATTTATTGCTTTCAAAAACACTCCACAAATTCACTTTTATATCTTCTTAAAAGGGGGCGACTTCATGTAAAGATATGTATTTTCCAACGGATGTAAATCTTACCTTTATGCATACATTTTTACCTCCAAATTTGGGTTCTCCAATAGGGGTCAACCCCTATAAATAATGAATTTATTTAATATTTATTTTTAGAAGGAAATGTGCGCCACTTTGAGAGGGTTGACCCTAGGAAATTAAAAAATAATTTAATTTAATTTTTGAACCCAATGTAGGTCGATCAAAAAATGGAATAGATTTATTTATTTCATTTTAATATTCTTCAAGGGTAATCATAAATGACTTTCCTCCTTTGACATTAGTGACAACAATTTCCAGCAATCTCCCTCTTTTTCATTGATGGCAACCTTGTGAAAAAATAAACTATGAATGCAATGGGAACATGCTTATCCCCATGACTGAAATACTCCCCCTTACTCTACTCCTCCCCCTTTGACATCAATGGTAAAGGCTTTTCGAGGCTAAAAGAAGAGGCAATGAATAGCTCCCCCTGAACACATGCTTCTTCTCAAGAAGTTAGTTATTGGATGAGAGTGATATCACTCCCAATTTCTTCTTGAGATACTGAAAAGTATCTTAAGGAAGGGGCTTTGTATAAATATCTACAATAATGATCTTGTGTAGCAATATACTCCAAATTTACTTCTTGATTGGTCACCTTTTCTCTTAAAAAATGTTGTTTTATTGGAATGTGCTTCATTCTTGAGTGCATAATAGGATTCTTTGAGATGTTAATTACACTTGTGTTATCATAATATATGGAAATGGGATGATTAAATCCAACCTTTATTTCCTTCAATGTTTGTTTCATCCAGAGAACCTATGTGCAATAAGATGGTGTTGCTATGTATTCCATCTCTGCTATGGATAAAGAAACTAAAGCCTATTTCTTACTCAACCAAGATACAAGACTGGTACCAAGGAAGAATTATCCTCCACTAGTACTTTTTTTGTCATCAATATTGACTGCCAAATCTACATCTGTATATGATGATAGAGTGAAATACTCACTTCTTGAATACCACAACCCAAAGTCCATAGGGCCATTTAGATATTTGAAATTTTGTCAACTTCTTGCACATGAGTTTCCTTTGGTGCAATCTTGAACCGTGCCATCAAACCAACTTCTTGCATAATATCGGACCTTGTATCTATCACATATAGTAAATTCCCAATCATTGACTTGTATAGAGTGTGATTATCCTTTGAGAATTCATCATCCTTACTCAATTTTTAACTTGAAACCATTGGTGTACTCATAGGATTGCAATCCTCTATCTTGAATTTCTTCAACATCTCCTTAATATAGTTGTTCTATGAAATAAATATCCCCTTATCTATTTGAGAAATTTGCAACCCACGAAAGAAGGAAAATTCACTAGGCATAAACATTTTAAACTCCTTTTGGATGTTCATTGCAAACTCTTGACACATCTTATCATTTCTACCTCTAAAAATATTGTCATCCACATAAACTACAACAATCAACTAATGATCACCTTCAATTTTAATGTATAGATTATTATCAACACTACCCTTTTTGAAACCCTATTGTTGTAGATACTTGTCCAATCTTGAGTACCAAGCCCTAGGGGATTATTTCAACCCATACAATTCCTTTTTAGTCTACATACATAGTCCTCATTCTTTGATAGGAGAAACTCTTATGTTTGTTCAATATACAATTCTTCTTCCAAGTTTTTAAAGAGAAAATTTGAATTGACGTCCATTTGATAGACTTTGAAATTCTTGAAACAATCAAATGCTAAAAACATCCTTATAGCCTCCAGATGAGCACATGGTAAAATTTTTCTTTGAATTCAATTCCTTCAGCTTGAGCATATCCCTTGCATAATAATATTTCATTTTTCCTCACAACTTGGCCATCCTCATATTCAATTTATTCATATAATTCCTCTTCTTTTCCCATATATTTCTTTTGACAACCAACTTCTTGTGCTATTTCCTTTTGATTCTTTTAACAATTTTGTGCAACCTCTTATTGTAACATATGTAGGCTTTTCTCTTTGAGGAGTAACGAAGGAAAACACTAGATCTTGAGTCAAATTTTCCCAAATCTTCTTCATCTCTTCTTATATAACATTTTATCCCAAATACCTTGAAATGATTTATTGTTGCAAGGCTTTCCTTTCATAGTTCATATGGTGTTTTTCTATTGTTTACCCTGACTAGTGCTCGGTTTAGAATGAAGACTGTTGTATGAACCGCTTCTCTCCAAAAAGTGTCTAATAAATTGGACTCATTTAACATAGTTCTTTCTATTCCTTGAACTATTCTATTCTTTCTCTCAACAACTCCATTTTTCTATGGAGTCCTTGCAGGGGAATACTATCTTCTTATTCCATGTTGTTCATAGAATTCTTCAAATTCATTTGAAGTGAATTCTCCTCCTCTATCAAATCTTAGTCATTTGATTCTTAGCCTAGTTTCATTCACTACTAAGGCCTTGAATTCCTTGAACTTCTCAAATGATTTGGATTTTTCTTTCAAAAACATAACCCGATTCATCCTAGAATAATCATCAATTAATAGCATAAAATAGCTCTCACCTTGTAAGATTTTTATCCTTGTTGTCCCACATAGATTAGTATGGTTAATTTCCAAAGGCTTTGATGTAGAGTATTATTTTGATTTGAATCTTTTCCCTTTTTTTTCTTTCTTCCAAGTTGATATTGTATGCAAATAGTGCTAGGATGCTTTGCAATCTTTGACATGTCCCTCATGACTTGCTTATTGTTGATCTTCACAAGATTTTCAAAGTTCAAGTGTCCCACCCTTCTGTTCCACAACCAAATCTCATCTTTTTTTCCCATGTAGCACATTTCTCCTTTGATTTCACTAAAGATATAAAGATTACTCGTAGTTCTACTTACATCTGTGACTATATTTCCTATGCTTGCTTTTTTGATTTCACAACCATTAGCATGAAATGTGAGAGTGTTCCCTTGCCACACATTTGATTCACACTTAGAAGATTATGTTTCAAACCTTCAATATATAGCACATTGTTTGTCTTTGTCGTCCCATTGTCAAGACTAAAAGTGCCTTTTCCAATTATCCTTGTTGCAACATTATCTCCAAACTTTACAGTTCCTGCATTTATTTCCTTCAAAGTGGGGAACTTTCTTTTATCCCCCATGAAGCCAAAAATGCAAGGAAAAGAGAAACAATGAGGCAAGTGAATAAAATAAATTGAACCCCATATAAGAAGAAATTCCAATGTAATCTAAGAGAGTTGTCGAATTGGCATCACAAAGGTAACATATGCAAAAACTCCATGCAAGGAGACAAATGAATCCTAAAGTTGGTGGCACAACATCAACCATAAGTGAAGTTCAAGGCACACCATCTATAATATGTCATGTTCAAAGTACATCAACAATCACATATATAGTTGAAGACACACCATCTACAACATGTGGTGTTGAAAGTACATTAGCAAACACATCTCTACTTGAAGACACTCAACATACCACATCTCAAGTTGAAGGTACAACATCGTTTACATGTCAATTTAAAGGTACATCATCGTTTTCATCTCTGATTGAAGGTACACCATCTATCCCCAATTTTGTTGACATTCCTAATATTGACACAACTTTACCTTTGATAAATCCTACTAGAGTTTTGCATAGAAAACCTAAAGAATTGATTGATATTGATGCTAATGTTTTGAAACCAATGGATGAAAAGATTCTAAAACATACATATCAAAGATATGTGAGGAGGATACGAAGACTATTTTTTGAGAAGCTAAATGAGGCTACAAGATGTCAACTATTTGTTGAAATGATGAGGCAACTAAAATTTAGGCCTATCATGAAGATTCCTGGGCTAAGAACATCAGATGAATTGAGTGAGAAATCCATTGTAAAGAATCTAATGAGTGCATATGAGAGTGTGGATTCTACCTCACACAGGAAAGATAGTAATGCCACATGATGTGTGATGACATCAACATTGGTAAGCAATCAAAGTAGAAATAAGATGATCTTTTCAAATATGAGTAAAAATTTGAAAAAAATTACATCATCTCTAATGATAGCCAAAAGAAAGCGTGAATGAGTGGAAGATCCAAATAACAATGAGTTATGGGCATTCTGGGATAGACTACACAAAAAGATAAAGAAATTGTTCAAGCCTTGAGATCGCCTGAAAAACAAGGACCAGGCATCAAAGATATGCCGAAAGTAAAGTAAAAAGATAAAATTATAAACCATCTTTCTTCTCTCGCTCAAATATTTAAAATATCAGTCCCTTCAAAGTTCGGTGACGGACATACGGTTTGGGCTGCTGGGTCGACCGTCGGACGCGGTTAAAACGTATTGAACGTTGCAAAAAATGCGGCAGGTGCTGGACGCTCAAGCTGAACAGGGACGCTAACGGACCGTTGGGACTCATAATGGACCGGGTGGTTTCATTGTGGCTTTATGGTTGTGACGGTTTCATTCGTGGGACGAGACGGAATGGGCGGGACGGGATGAACCGTTGTGGATTCATGTATCAATTTATGGGCATTTTGTGATCATTGGTCTATGAGCATGCAAGCATACACATAGAGCTCATTGGTTGGACTCATAGTTCAAATTATGTAAGGACACATTTCCACTTCATATCATCGTTTTAGTTGTCAACTTTGCAAAGAACTACACACTACAACCACAAAACAGGGTGAAATTGCAATACTACAACTCCACATAGGTTGCTATATTTGTGCATATAACATTTATTTATGCAATTGATAGTACAAGGGATAATAGGAAGGTATTGAGGGAGTATCAATTTTACATCAGTGATGATTGCACACATTGTATAGAGTTCATGCAAGGTTGCTTTCAGATGTTCTAGGCCAATTTGGCTAGTAGGGGCATATCATTCAGTTAGCATATCATATGGTTAGATAATTGTACATCACAACTCAAGAACTCCATAAAGTTTTACTGGTTGAGAAAGATGTATAGGATCATCGATGTTCAACTTATGTAGAATTTCTCTGAGGTCGAGCATGGAAAGGGGGAGCATGATGGTGTAGGGGCATGCATTAAAAGAGACTTGCTCTGAGAAGGTTAAAATATAGTGCAAAGTTGGCCGGATGCAAAATCTATTAGATGGTGCTGTCATACTATGGTCAAGTTATGAGGTAATTCTTTGGTTTGTGGGTTTTGTTTGTTGGTACTGTTTAACATTGCAAAATATGAGGTTCATGTTGTACATTGGTAGGATCAAGTGAACTACACTCTTTTAGAAACTTCAATAGAGGTTCATGGACTATCCATACGTGGAAGATGGTATGCTTGTGTTCTTCATGTACAGTTCAAGCCTAGAATGACTATGACTCAAAAGAGTGGGTTGAAAAATGGTGGTTAAGAATTCTTTACTTTTGACACATATAGGCTCCCAATGACTACACAAATAACATGAATGCAATCATTAAAATTCAATTTGATGTAGCATCGGATCTGGAATTGGGCGAAATATATTTGCGGTTGCAGACTACGTTTAATTTTGTAGATTTTTTGTAATGTTCATTAAATTCATGTAACTAGATGTACATATCAATGCAGGGAATGTTTATGTAGTGATTGCAGATGAAGACAATGAAGAGGGAACAAATTATTGCTTATGTCATTGTATCGAGGCCAAAAAGAAATTGGAGGCCCCAGTTACAAATGGAGAAAACATAGAATATCCTACAAGTTCGGTGGTTTGTTACTAGAACATAGCTTAGAAGTTACCTAGTTAAGAATTCTTCAATTTGGTTGTTTGAAGAATTCAACACGCATTAGAAGATTCTTCACTACTCAAACCTTGTTAAATATATCGAGGCAAACCTATGAACAAGAACTTGTGGAAGGTGTATGAGTCTGACCATGAGGCAATACTTGACACAATAAAGAGTAGAGAAGACCTGGATGGTTCGTTGGATTGATTTATAAGTATGTACATTGAATTTGTAAAGTCATGTTAAATGGATCACTTTTTTTGGGTTATTAAAATATGTATCATTATCTTGTGTTCTAATTGCTATGGAAATGTGAAAAGCACATATATTATAAAGTTTCATTTTTTAAATTGCATTATTTCCTAGTTTTTAATATGACTTTATAGTTGGATCTAGATTATAGAGCCCGAACATCAATTTGAACTCCATGGCAACCATATACATATTGACTTACATCCGCAAGTTACATGGGTTCATTGGGGGTACAACTTGGTTACATTCATATATCACCATATTAGATTGAAACTCAAACTCATACTAAATTTTGATCATAAACTCATAACCTCATGGTTTTTTGCTTCATTGTGATCCCATTTCACACCCAACTCACCTTCTACATATTATTCATTTTAGTCTTGCAAAGAATGCTATTGTTTGTGATCATGTGTCTATGATCAATTCTCTTGAATGATTTTTTTAATTATATGGGAAAAATAGGTTTTGGGGGGACTCGAAACCCCTTACAAACAAGTTTTGAAGGGATCTGAAACCCTTCAAAAAATACACTACAAAAAGATACAATAGAGCTAAACAAAAACCCATCAACAAAAACCATCAACAAATTAACAAGACTACCCAGGCTGAAGCAAATAGGTTTTGAAAAAGACATAAAACCCTTTACAACCAATTTTTATAGGGACTTGAAACCCTAATTAAACATATACCCTGCTTGAATCAGCTAGGCAGTAGTAAACCAAACACTCAGATAGGGAATTCCTAAGCAGAACAACCTAAATCAGTCAAGCAACAATGAACCAACCGCTCAGAAAACCAGTTCCTAGATACATCAAAAAATTCCTTTCTGATGAAGTTGAACACCCACAACAACAATATTTCCCCTCCACCTATATAGGAGAAGAAACTAAGAACTTTGTTTTCATAGAAGAGACAACTCTACCTCTATGGAATCCACTCTACTCAGTGAACGCCCGCCTCAACATGGTAGAAGGAGCCTCCAACTGAGGCACCATCACACCACTCAAGAGGAGATGCCTCCCACCTCAAGGAAGTCTCCCACCTCTAAGGAGGGACTCATCCTAAGAATGAAAGAGGCAAAGATGCTAAAATGATAAAATTAAATCACAAGGCAAACAACATTGTGGGCATGGCCAAAAAAAGGAGAATCATGCAGGACAAACCTCTGTGCTAGCCTGCAACAAGCTCCTTGGGAATGAAGCCAGCAAACTCCCAAAAACAGCCCCCTCCAACCAGAAAGGCCAAGAGACAGGAGATGAAACCACAACAACATGAATGGGACCTCCACAACTACCAAGGAAAACTGATGGGAGGGAGCTTTGAGCCCTCCTGGAGCCTCAAAGCATGGCGTGTCTGTCACGGCAACCTTCTCAGACCAACATGTCTGTAAAGGGGACAACAACATGAAAGGAAAAACCAACCCAGCACTGAAATGGAAACTAAGGAGATGCCATAGACATGAATACCACAAAGGCAAAACCCTAATGAGAGAAGAAAAAATAACAGAAAACCATCCCTAGACGGCTTCTCTGACTTTGAGGGAATACAACAACAAGACTCAAACTTGACACAGGAAAAACAGGAGCAAGTGCTGAGACATGTTCCCTAGAGGGAGGAGCAATGGAATGAGACATGAACTGCCACCACCTCTCTTTCTCTCCCATCCCACATCACCTTCTCTCATAACTCTAGAAGCCCCTCTAAAGCACAAGAAAGTTGAAATTCTGAACAAAAATGAAAGGGGAACCATAGGTAGAGACCCCTCTTGCAACCCATTGACCTCCAAAGAAACCACCAACCCAGAAAAGAAGAGTTCAATAGAGGAAAGGAAGCACTCACGTGGACCAAGGAAATTATCTACTTCATCATCGTCCTCAAAATTAGCTGTTGTCTTAGACTCGACCCCTCCCGAGTTTGAATTTTCCTTCTTCTTGCTCATCATATCATCATTAATAAAATGCTCTTGAGTGATTGTTTCCCCTTAGTGTTTAAGACTATTTTATTTGTATGAAAGTTCTACCCTCATTAGTCATCATTTGAAATCTTCCTTTTTGATCTCATTACATGTTTTTGATGTGATTTCCTTGTATTGTTCACATGAGGTCTTCACTTGCATTGTATCAAACATCTTAACATCTGGCATTTTTCATGGGATTTCTTCCCTCAAGTCTTTGACTGTGCATTGATACTCAAACCTTTGTATGCCCTTCTATGACATACAACATGTTGCCCATTATGCCTCTTTGAGAATGCAATTAAGACTATCCTCCCATGATATTTGACTGCACTTTTTCATGATTCTTTGACTATCGTTTGAATGTCCTTTGACCTTCGTTTACATGGGTTTAGCCACTTATTGGTATATCAAAAAAATGGAAATATAATTCACTATGACAGGCTTGGACATGTCATTCTAGGTGGATTCATTGATATAGTTGAAGGCGTGTGAGGCCTAAATATATGAAAGATGGCGTATTTCTAATGGCTTGGTGTGAGAGGGAAACCTACTCTCATCCACTTTACAAGCTATAAATTGTATTGCAACATTAGCTTGAATAAATAATATACATTTAAGGGTGAGTTTTTTATTCTATCCATAATTTATATATCTTGTAGAACTCATGAGTGCATATTGCCATTTGGTAATGAATATTTAAGCTAGGGCCACTAAAATAAACTAAAAATAGGTGGGGGGAATAAAAAGTGATTAAAGGGATGTTTTTGATTCCCAAAGTCACCTTATGGTGAGAGGGACTAGTATACATACCCATAAATCACACAAACATCACTTCAAACTCCATGGCAACCATATACATCATGAATTCATCCTTGTATCTATATCCTTACACTCATATGAAAACTTGTCACCACTAAATTCATATATCTCCATCATGGTTACATTCATATATCTCCATCTTAGACTCAAACTCAAACTTACACTAAATTTTGACACGACTTCATGCTTGTAGCTACCATTGGGGCCAACTCAGTCATAATCTCATGGTTTTTCGGCTCATCATGATCCCCCATTTGACACAAAACTCACCTTCTACATATTATTCATTTCATTTTTGGAAAGAATGCAATTGTTTGTGATCATGTTTCTATGATCGCTAGTAGAAAAACATTAATAAATGACTAAAAAACTACTAAAAATTGCATATAAATGACTAAGCTTGGTCACGTGACCATTAGTAGTTTATTGTCGGTCATTTATAACGTGACCAAATTTATGACTAAACCATTTTTAGTCATTTATTGGTTGTTTTGATTGATCAATTTGGTAGTATATTTAGTCATTGATTGTTGTTAATTGGTCATTTATTTAGTCATGGTAGTCATTTATTTAGTCATTGTAATAATTAATTTCCATCAATTGGTAGTATATTTAGTCATTTTTATTCACTGATTTCCATCCATTGGTAGTATATTTAGTCATTTGTATTAACTGATTTTCGTCCATTAGTAGTATATTTTGTCATTTTAATCATTATTTTTGTCGTCAAGTTTGAATGTCTATAGGGTTTTTCATTGAATGTGCATTGACACATAAATGTTAGTCTTTGTGAAATAAAATAGGATAGAGCTATGAGAAGGCCTTACTAAGTTTGTAGTCCTAATTGAATAACACATATTGAGGTTTAGTTGCAGGGTAGTAAGGAGGATAAAGAGCAATCAAGAGATCTCTTTACACTGTGACAAGAAATAGAGATGTTCAAGATCATGGAAAGGGCAGCTTGAAGGCTAAAGATAATAACATAGCTAAGGGGACAAAGAATACCATTTAGAAAGTTTGTTGCAAAGCTTTGTGTTTGGCCTTACAATATAGACTTTCCAATATGAAGATCAGAAGCCATTCAAACCAATGTATGACAGTCCTATTATGAACATTGGTAGTCATGAGCACTTCCATAAAAGGAAATTTGTCATATCCATGAATGGAGCAACATGAAATGTAGATTTCAATATTGCAGAGATAGACATGGAAAGGGTTTTAGGCCTTTCACTACAAAGAGAGGAGTTGTGTTACTATGAAAAATATATCAAGGTGAGGCAATGGAGGTTGAATAAATATTGATTTGCACAAGAAGTGGAAAAGTATAGTGTGGCAGAGCAAAGGAGAGAAGACAATTGAATGCAAGGGTAGATAGCGAAAACATAGTGGGAAAATGGTGAAACATACCTAATAATGAAGGGAAAAGCATATTGTTAAGGGGAGGACTATGGAGAGAGGGCTATGAAGAGTATGACACTCATATACTTTATGCTACAGTTGAAGGGTTGTTTTCAAGAATGACAACATGATTGTTTATGGTAAAAATAATGTCTTCAATTTGTGAACTTCAAATTATGACAGTGATAAATTCATTCTAGAGATATGTGAATAGAGACCAAGTCTAATGAGTAAATGGTTGGGTGCTTGCAACAACATATAAAGAAAAACCCTACAAGGAATGGTAACATTATTTGGAGGTACACGAAGCATAGTAGATAGAGAGGAAAATGTAGAATGATATCAAAGGCATGAAGATGAATTCAGATCACAGACATGCAAGTGATCAAAATACGGGAAAAAGAAGGATGTCACGTGATGGGTCGTGGCCCTCCAAGAATTTTGATTATCATAAAATTTTACTATTAAGAACCAAGGATGACACTTGGAACATGATGAACACAAGTAGTAGAATAGTATAGCTTCTAAAATGAAGCTCCAAAATCAAATCCGAAGGACATACATTTAAATGTTGAAAATGGATAAGAAATTACAACCAAGTAAATAAATCAAGAAGCCCAAATTCAAGTTGTTTGAGGAAAACAACATGCTTTCCCTTCAAATGTCCAATCAAAATGATCAGATTGGTCCCAAGGGTGATGTTGGCCCTGCAAAACACATTATATCACAAATCAAAGCATAAAAATAATCCCTGGGAACCCCAAAACCTCTAGCCTAAAATTTTTAATTTAAAAATTAAACATAAAAATGAAAAAAACTAAAACACTACTGCTATAACTATTGCTTGAGCTTGGTAGGATTGTGCTTCCTCTTGTTGATTAGAGGCTTGGGTACGTCCTCCGTTGGGTAAAATTTAGGGGACTTCTTCTCATTGACAACTTCGGGCTTTGTCGGGGGCTTGGCATGTTGTGGGAATGAGCCCCCATTTTGCTTCTTGATCGCCCAGAGACCTCCCTTGTGGTACATTTTTTATGTGGAAAAATTGTCCTATGCCCCTTATCAACTCTTGGTTCCTCATTGATTGGGGCTTCCCTACTTTGGCTGCCATTTTTGCTATTTCTTCCTCCTTCCTCCTTCCTGTCGTCCCACTCCAATTAATTTATGTTCTTGCTCTATGAAGAAAAAACCTTGCGATGGATGGCTAGGGTTTCAATTGAAGTATTAGGGTTGCGACCTATAAAAGTGTATCGACAGCTATTTTACGTCCATATCAATGCAAGATGATTAAATGAATCTTAGTCGTTCATCACTTTTCACCATTTTTTCAGTTGTTTTTCGCCATTTTTTT
>VDFB02036301.1:0-47427 GCA_007258455.2 Sequoia sempervirens
TGACCCTCTATCTAGAACCATTAGCCTATGAGGATTGACATAATAGGCTAATCCACCAACTCTGATACTCGTGAAAGAATGGGGACATTACAGGGGGTACCCCAAGGTCCCCCTCCCCTATCCTCTTTTGACCGGGTTCTTGCCTCGACACATGGTACTCTGAAAACCTTGAGGGACCCTCACGTGTTGTCTATTGTGGAAGAGACCATGCTTCCAGTTTCGATTGTTGAAAATGTGCCTATGATCTCTGTCACTCTAGAATCAAGGGGTTGGAAGATTGTGCTACTTAACTCAAGTTTGGTAGGAAAGAAATCTCATCCTCTACCGAAAGTGATGATTTTCACTTCCGGTACTAAAATATCAATCCCTAAATACACCAGTGATAGGATAGTTTCTTCCATGGAGAATGTAGTGGTAGGAAATTTTTTCTCTTTTTTCCCTACTGTGGACATGGTAAGAAGATGGTTGACTGCTAAGTGGCACCTCAAGGGTAGTGTGGAAGTTTGTGCCATGGCTGGTGGGCTATTCTTGTTCAAATTCACAACTACTGATGAGCTGCTATTTTCTCTCTCTTTGGGCCCTTGGGTTTATGAGAAACATAGCCTATCAATGTGGCACTAGAAACTTGGCTTTGACCCTGCTATTGATCTCAACAAATCTACGTCTGTTTGGGTTTGTCTGCTAGGATTGCCATTGGAATACTAGGATGACTCTATTTTCCAATACATTGGTGATTCAATGGGTCATGTCATTACATTGGACACCATCACCAAAATGAAATCCAATTAGTTTTTGCTTGGTTATGTGTTAATATTGATATTAACAAGTCTTTACCCAACTTTGTGATGTTGAGCTCCAAATTTGGGTCTTGGAATCAACAAATTTGCTATGAAAATGCTATAGTTTATTACCAAAAATGTGCTAAACCTAGGAATATTATTTTAGACTATAAGTCCATTGTTAGACAAAACCCTGGTTCTAGTGAACCCCCGAGGGATGACCTTACAAACAACTATCCTTTCAAGTTTGATCTCCTTAAAATTATTGACTTCCCAACCAAATATGGGCCTTCTATTGACCCTGCCTCTGTTTTGTTTATGAATTCTCCCAACTAAATTTTGTTGGACAATCTAGGGAGTTTACATAGTGTTTTGGCAGTCTGTGAGGTTCCATTGGTGAAGATGGTTTCTATTGACCCTGCCTCAGATTTGGGTTTAACTTCTCCTAGCAAACTTTGTTGGAAAAGTCTTCTCCAAAGATTTTACATGGTGTTTCAGTGGCCCTTGAGGCTCCTTTCGTGGAGATGGTGAGTGTTCTACCCCCCAACCTTGTCTTGAGTAAGGATGTTGAAGAGGAAGAAATATAGTGTGTGAAAGTTGATAGGAAAGCCTCAGGACTAGACATATAGACACAATTGGCCTATCACAAGACCAAATCAATGAAGAAAAGACTTGGACAACTCCAAAGAAGAAAGGTAAACTAAAGAAAGCAGATGTGGGGGGGAATCTAAACCTAGAAGACCCAACTTGTGACAAAATAGGAACAAGGAGACAACCAAAGAGATTGCTATTAGAAATCAAAGGACATTGGAAGTTTCCTCAAAGAAAGTGTCTAAATGAAAGTCCTATCCTAAAATGTGAGAGGGATAAATAGCCCCCACAAACAGCTAGCTCTAAAGAATTATGTGTGGGAACACAAGATAGATGAATTGTTGTTACAAGAAATTAAAATGAAAAAAGAAAATTTTGAACACATAGCTAAGTGCATTTGTCCTAATGCTCATTTTTTCGTGTAGTGATGTGGATGGGGCCTCAAGTGGTCTATCTGTGATGTGGGATCCTAATAGACTAATGGGTACTAAACTCCTCCAGAGCAAGAATAGTGTGGGAATCCATTTCTCTCACTCTAGTTTTTCTTGGTTTTTGATTAACATTTATGCCCCCAATATAAGGAATGCTAGGAAAGGCCTTTGGAAAGATCTCATTGACTGGAAATAGAATGATAGGGGGGCCCACTGGTTGGTTATAGGAGACTTCAAATCTCCTTTATACCCTTTAAAAAAGAGCGAGGGACTAATAAACTATTATGATAGTATGGTTGACTTAGGTAATTTTTTAATTAATACGAGGCTGGTGGACATTGACTTACAGGGCTAGGAATTTACTCGGACTAATAGGAAAATGGGGGATAGTCTAATCTAGGTCAAACTTGATAGATTCCTTTTCTCTCCTAATTGGATAACTTTACTTAACTCCAATCTATTGGCATTTCCCTGGATTGTCTCAGATCATAACCCTCTACTTCTTGTCATGAATTATCACTCCGCTATTGATCCTTTTCCCTTCCAATTTGAAATCATGTGGAATTCCCACCTGGGCTTCAGGATTAAAATTATTGATTGGTGGAATGTCCTTGTACATGGCTCCCCAATATTTAGGGTATTTCATACATTCAAGTATATCAAAAACATGGTTAAAGGTTGGAAGAAGAGGGTGTTTAGAGATGTCTTCCATAAAAAAAGAGTGATCTTTGCTAAACTAAGGATGACACAAAAAAGGATGGAGGAGGGAGATGTTAGTTTGTAGACTTGCTAGCAGGAGAGAGATGAATGAATGGAATGGGATAAATTCTTGAAAAAGGAGGAGATATTCTGGAAGCAAAAATCTAGAGTTCAATGGCTAAAAGAGGGTGACTAGAACACTTCTTTCTTCCATGTTTTGACCCTCAAGCTTAGGAAAAGGAATCAAATAAAAAATTTGAAAGATGAGTTAGGAGTTGAAGTTACTACCCCTTCCTAGATTGGTCTATTGACCTCTGGTTATTTCCAGTGTGCCTCATTTGAGCCTATTGTGGCCCCTAATTATGCTTTGGATGACTTGTTGTTGGTCCCCCTTCCTACTTCTTTATCATGTGAGGAAAACGATATTATACTTGGTGTTGTCACCCCAGAGGAATTCAAGCTAGTTGTGTTCAATATGGGGGTCTAAAAGGCTCTAGCACCTAATGGATGCCTCCTGACTTTCTTCCATGTATTTTGGGATATTATTGGAGAGGACTTAATTCTTGTAGCCAAGGGATTTTTTAAGTCTAGAAAACTTCTCAAATAGTTGAACCACACCTTTCTAACTCTCATTCCCAAAAATGATGACTAGCATACCATGGCCGACTTTTGACTTATCAGCCTTTGTAATAACATTTATAAGATCTTCTCCCAAATTTTGGTGAACCACCTGAAACCTTTCCTAGAAAAAATGATTAGCCCAAGCCAAAAAATCTTTGTCTTGGGTCGTAATATCATGGATGTTGCTATAGCCACTCACAAAATTTTGCACTCCATGGGCATATGTAACTGTGCTAGTATGGCTTTTATGCTAGACATCTCAAAAGCTTATGACAAAGTCCTATGGAGTATTTTTCCAAAGTATTAGCTAAGATTGGCTTCAATCAAAGTGTGGTTAACCTCATTTTGGAATGCACTACAATTGTGAAATATTTTGTTTTGGTCAATGGGGTTCCCCATGGGTTCTTTAAGGCCAAGAGAGGTATAACACAGGGTGATCCCCTATCTCCATACCTGTTCATAATGGTTGCTAATGTTCTAAGTAGGAATGTTGCTAGAATTCTTGTAGATGGCTCTATTAAGGGAGTTAAACCTACTACCACCTTGGAATCAGTTGTCATACAATAGTTTGCTGATGATACCATCTTGTTCAGGAAACCTTCATTTGTGGAAGCAAGAAAATAGAAAAATTTCCTTAACAACTATGTTGCTTGTTTGAGCTAGTGTATAAATCACAACAAGAGCATGATTTATTTCTTTAATAGCACTCTTGTGTTGCAGGACAAGGTGACTATTGTTCTAGGTTGTGTGAGTGCATCCTTTCCTTCTATGTACCTGGGTCTCCCTCTTACCATTAAAGAAGTTACTCCCACCCCTGGAATTTCATCCTTGAGAGAGCTCAAAGGAAACTGGGCAGGCGGAAAGTCTCAATCCTCAGTCATGCTAGTAAGCTACCACTCCTTATTGCTGCCCTTCAAGGGATCCTAGTTTATTTCCTATCTATATACAAAATTTCTAGATACATAGTGGAAAATTTTAAAAAAATCCAAAGGAACTTCCTTTGTTCTGCTAAAGAGGAAAAAAAGAAATTGGCTTTGATCAATTGGGACAAGGTCTACCTTCCTAAAACTGGTGGTGGATTAGGTATAAGAAAAATCCAACCTATCAACAAAGTTTTGCTTGCTAAGGTTAGATGGGACCAGTTGAGGAACATGAAGGATTGGTGTCGACTTATGAATTCTAATTACTTAAATGACTATCCCCTAATCAGGTGTCTCTCGAATGAACACCCCAATGGCTCTTTGGTTTGGAATAATATTTGCAAGATGAAAAAGCTGCTACAATCTAGCCTAAGATGGAAGTTAGAGAATGGCAACAATATTAGTTTTTGGGAGGGCCCCTGGCTAATTGAAATTCCCATTTCCCAATCTGATTTTAAGAATCTAATGGGGCCTATGCAGTTGTACTTTAGCAAAAATTTTCGAGACTACCTTTTTGGAATTCATGGTTCTATGAAGTGAAAAATGTTGGAATTGCATTGTCCCCTCTCCTCAGAGTTAAAGCACTTGGCTTAGACCCTGTAGGACATCCTTTCCCTTGCTAGGATTCCCATCTTCAATATGGAGGATGATTTCTATTGGTTTAAGGAAAGCAAAGGCAAGCTCTCAGTCAAGTCGGCTTATGGTTTGTTGTCGGACCAAGGAATTAGAGTAGATTATGGAAACTGGTTTGGAACAGACAATTAATGCCAAAAATTAACTTATTATGGTGGATGGCCTGTCACAACAGGATTCTAACTCAGGATATTTTAAGGAAAAGGGGATTTCAAATCCTGAATAGATGCATGTTATGCAAGAATAATGAGGAGTCAGTTGGCCACCTATTACTCCACTTCCCATTTGCTATTGAAGTCTAGGATTTGGCTTTTGGTAAATTGGGGATTCATTGGACCATGAATGGTGACATTAAGTGTTTTATTGAAAGCTAGTCTAGCCCTTTTGACCATCCTCCCCCTAATGAAATTTGGCATCAAATTCCTCCCATCCTTTGATGGTGTTTATGGAAAGAAAGGAACAATCAGATCATCAGAGATGTTGAAAAAATCCCTAAGGATGTATTTGGCATTGGTTTTAGACTTATATCTAAGAATGTCTCCCTATACGATTTGAAACCCCCAGAGAAAGCTCCTACAAAGTGGGAGATCAGCATGGCATGCTCATGGAACAAAAAGTTAGAGATCAACTCCTTTGATAACTCTAAATTGTTGGCTAGACTCAACACAATTTGGAAAGCCTCAGATATTGGTTGGCACAAACTTAATTTCAATGGGGTGGAAAAAGGGAACCCAGGGGTGGTTAGCATTGGTGGCATTATTAGGGACTCCAATGGAAATTAGTGGTAGGGTATGTTGGTGGTATTATAATACAAACTTCTATGATAGTGGAGGCTAGAGTGTTGCTCAAGGGTGTTGAAACAATTGTCACTCTTGGTATAAAAAACTGCATATTGAAGGAGATTCCAAGACGATGGTTGACTCCATCAAGCATAATCTTAGTCATGGATGGAGTATCAGAGACATACTTGGATGGAGTATCAGAGACTTACTTGATTTCTAAATTGGAAAGGAAGAATTTTGTTCACATATATCGAGAGGGCAACTAGGTGGTTGATTCTTTGGCCAACCTTGGTTATTTTTGGATCTTATCCAAATGCTAAAGAAGACTAGGGGCTCTCCTTGTGAATATACAATGATTTATCCTTGATGAACAAAAAAATATTACCATTAATGATGGAAGCTAACCTTGTTGATTTGGGTTGGTACATGTGACACTATATCTTTGGTTTATTGATGATGTGGAACAAGCAAGATGATGTGGAGAGGTATAGGTGGGAATTTGGGCGACGTTTTGAAACGATGGTGGTGAATGGTTGGGCTCTTCGAAATATTTATGTTTTTAGAAATGTGTGTACAAGGCCAAAGTTATCTTCAGACTTTTGGCTAATAATTACCTGATAAAGGTTATTATGGAAATGACCATAATTTTATTATGGTTGTGCAGCCATAATTTTCTTGGAAATGACCACTAGATCATGTGAATATTTGGAAACCTTAATTAGGCATGATTTTCCTTCTTGGTTTGGTGGTGGTGATAAATGGGTGGTAAAGGTTACCCATTGGTATTTTAAAAATTTGTTAACTCTGTTATCTTGGGTAAGCTTCATTGTTCGATGCAAAGAGATGGGTGGCCATAAGGTTTGAACTGAGCTCGACTCTTGTGATGAATTTCGTAAAGACCCTATCATTTGGCACATTTGCATGGAGGGAAAAATTGCACATCTTATGGAATGTTTGGTGGGTCATGATGAGAAGCTTTTAGTGCAATTCACAAGTTCTTGGAGTGACAGGAAGTCACTATTGACGGAATCCCTTTTGAAGTTAATGAGGATGTTATTGCCAAGGTGACGGGCTTTTCCTACACTGGTCAAAAGTTCAAGAAGCACACTAAGGTGCGGGATTTAGAGAACCTCAATGCTTTCTTTTGAGAGAATGAAAATCCTATCAAGAAGCATGTGAGATTTGAAAGGGAGTTGCTGCCAAAGCCATGGGATCAAGTTTGCTTAGCTATTATGAAGTATGATACTTTAGAGGGGAGATATAGTCTTTTATTTCTACCATCTTTCGTTACTTAACCATCTTAGGCACAATATGCTTATAATTTTTCCTTTTTTACTACTTTCCTCCTTAGAAAGTTCAATTAAGGAAACCCTTGATTATGCTTGTTTAAACCCTGATAAGACACCACCTCTACCCTTACACCAAGGCCTTATCCTTCAGCTTTACCATTTTCATTTGGTCCTCTGCCCCCCAAACCTATCTCTATTGTTTGTATTGAAGAACAAGAGCCCTCTGACCACTCCCAAAAAAATCCTTCCCCTTTTCTCCAGCAAGACCAAAAAGGTTCCTATGGATTTTGAACGAAAAAAATTGTCTAAATCCATACCTCTGGCCAAAAAGAAAAAGGGGCAGTAGGTTTAGCCTAGTCTAAGGTGGAAATCAAGCTTTGTGAGTTAGAAATACCCTCACCAAGAAGGACAACACATTCACGGCCAAGGCCAAGGAAAAAAAGGACCCCCTATTTCATGTGGAGGTGTCGGTCATAGACAGCGAAGGTAGGAGCCCTATAGACAGAGATTCTAAAGGAGATACAATGGTGGTGGCTAGTGTGGACATTGGGATGGGAAAACTAGTGTTAGAAGGTCTCACAGGTTGGATAAGAACAAGAAAGAGGTTCTTGTTGACGAAATATCTAGTAGCTCAAAGCAAATTGGTGGAAAAAAGGAGAGTAAATAGGATATTGTTGAGCAAATGGAGGAGTTTGTTGAAGGCCTGAGTCACTTCTCAGAATTGAACAAAATGATCCAAGAGGATTCCACCACTCAGTCTTCAGATCACATGACTAGGGAGGAGGAGATGATTAAGGTGGAAAATAACAAGGAAACAAATTTCAACAGTTTGCTAGCCCGAGTGGACAAACTTGAACAAAAGTTTACTCAATTGACACACTTCACGATAAAAATCATCCACAGGTCCATTGTCACTCTCTTTGAGGTACTCAAAGAGGAAGTGGAAAAGAAGACTGAGGGTGAGGGACCTAAATGGGTTGGTGATGATGCCTTTAAAATTCTCATTGAGAAGTGGGAGGAAGTAGCCAAGTAATGGTTTGGTTTGTGTTTTGGGTGGGTGGGTCTTTCCTCTGCTATCGGTTCGTTATGTCTATAATTTTTTTGATTTTTTCTTGTTGTTTCTCTTTTGGTTTTAATGTTGTAACTTTGACATTGGTCTCTTTTTGGCCCGCTGGGCTCCATATGTATAGGGTATTGCACCCTTAGTCCATAGATGAAATTTCAAGTTCTAGTGATTTATATGTGAATATGTTGTCCTATTTCTAATAGATGCTCTTCATGATATTTCATTTTTCTATGTGATGTAAAAAATGAACTAGAATCATGCCTTTAAATATAGTACCATAGACACATAACTTAGGGCCACCAAGAATATAAAAAAGTGTCTAAATTGGTTATTTATAGAAATAACCCCTTAAGAACATAAACATGTGTATAAAGTGGCATAAAATAAAAGGGGAAAAGTGCAAGGTATTCACTTTTATTTTCCATAATTATTTACGTTGAAATATTTATAGAGTATCTATTTGAATTGAAAGCAAATCACCCTTCAAAATATCTAGAGTGCATTACAAACATAAATAAAAATGAATGTAACACTCTAGATATACGAGTTGAGTCTAATTAATTGATTAAAGCAAGCTATTGGAGACTAAATTTAAATGTGTGTTGGAGTAGAAATAGAATGGTTAGTGTTACATATCTTGCAATGTGCAATTTGACTAGTATGGTCCTATGATAGAAGGTTACAAAACAAACTCTCAAATTGGAAATTAGATCAAATGGAAAAGATGATTGACATCTCAAAAACTAAGATTTTGAGATAGAATCATAGTAGTGATCTTATCCTATTTTTTGTGATTATGTCTTGAGTGAAATTAGATCTTCAATACAAAATTATCTTTCTAATGTATATTTAGCGTAAGAGAAAGGTTGGTGGTGCTAAGGAGCACAATTTAACTTGTTATGCAAGGGTTGAATTTTATGAATTCCTTACACCTTAGTCAAGCCCCAATACTAAATTAACAATAAAATTAAAATAGATGGTGAAGTTATATGTTGATGCTAATATAAACAAAGAGGTTGTCATGCTAATCTAAAAATTTGTTTGAGATATATGTGTGAATGTGTTATACTCTCCATGTGATGTGTTGATGTGTAAATAAATTAGAAATTCCTTCAAACATATGCCTTATACACCAAGTTAAAACTTTTGGCATGCATAATGATAGGTAATGATCATGTCAAGAATTGTGGTTCATGAAATCTATAATGATGAAATTTAGAAAAGGTGGATGGGATGTTGATTCTAATTCTATCCAAGGAACAACATGACAACTTTAAATAAGTCCAAGGTGGAGAATTTTTTAATAAGTGCACCAAAAGTGTTTTTAGAATTATTGTAGCATAAAAAAGTGTTGGAATAGGTTTTGGGTTAGCAAAGGTGCCCAAAAGAGAAAAAAAATGTATATAAGTGTGTGCCAATTTCATTAGTATAAAGTAATATAAAACAAGAGGAAAAGTGTCCTAGTGTGCAATTTTTTATTATACCATATAGCCAATATTTTTATAAGGGCATAAAATAGTTTTTACATAAATATTGGCTAGCTAAAACTATGCAAATGATAATCATGCAAGTCATCTTGTTTAATTAAGGACCTTAGTTGATAAATTGAAATGATATTTTTAGAAATTAATTGTTGTAAGAGGGGGACCATTGCATGAAAGACCCCAAGTCATGGAGGGTCAAGATGCGAGAGGCTGCCCTAACTTACGTCAACTAAGTGTAATATCAGGGAATGAGAGGCGAAAGTAACGAGGACTATAAAGTCACTTGGTTACTTTACAAACCTGAAACATAGGGAGAGGCTAGGTGAGCCAGTTTCTAGGTTTAACACTACATCTTAGAAAGCTCTTTGTCTGAGGACAAAAGCACATTCTCTGGACGTCAGCGCGGTGTGCTGGTGTCTCAAAAGTGCACTGTCATCTATATGGCCAGACAATAGTGGAGACGAGGTCAAACTAGTAAAACAAGCTCACAGCCCAACGAACTAACTAAAGGGCTAGAATGATTTGATTAAATAAATGAAGTACTCTCTAATATTATAAAGAAAATGTGCAAGAGTGAAGAGAATAAGGAGAATCTCACCAAGGAATTTGTTCGCTAGCTAACCCCTCGAAGAGCACATACTCCTACACACAACAAGAAAGGGAAAATGAAAATGTTGGGTGGTTGTATAGGGGCCTGCCTCAGTCAGACCCCCATTTAGGTGTTTCCACCTCCATGGACAACCAAGGAAACGAGATAAAGGAAATAATATAGTAAAGAGAAAAGAAGCACTACAAAATAGTGTTATGCTACTCATCCAAGTGATAGAGGATAGGAGAGGGAAGCTTACCACCTCCACCAAGAGCACTCAAGGATGCTTGGGGGAGCAAATGAGAGTACTCGAGCCTCTATTGCAATGGTGTGGTCCCAAATTTTCTTTATCAAAGTGATGGAGTGTGGCTTTAGCAACAATGGAATGCTTGAATGCTTGGAGTGAGTGAAAGTGAGCTTGAAAGTGAATGTGAAAGTGCAAGAATGGAAGCCTAGAGTGGTGAAGATTTCGATTGAATTTTGAAGGGATGAATTTGAAGAAAGAGTGGAAGAAAATGACCATATTTGGGTCGGTCGGCCGAAGGGGGCGTTACAACTTCACCTCGAATGAGAAGTGTAACGCCTGTGTGAGTTTAGCTGTAGGAATCTTCCAAGGATGTAAGTGCACCACATGGGCATCCCCAATAGAAATGCCTTCATCGACACTCAAAATAGGTGCCAAGTGGGATGCAAGTAGTGGGCTTAGGTGGAATTAAGCCTCTGAACTTGGTTTTCTAAGGTGGGTAAAGGAAAAAAGGGAATTTGCATGTGGGGTGCAAATTCACTCTTATATAGTTTTCCCCCACTTTAGCAAGCATGAATACTAATGAGTGCTCAGTAAAGTAGATCAAGAAAGAGTAGGGTTAGAAACATATACCTGAATCATCGAGGAAGCAGTACTTAGTTTGGCGTACCTGAAGGTGTAGGAAAAACAAAGGATTCCATAGCTGCTCAGAACTATGAAGTTGGAAAGCATCTTACAGGCTTGTGGACCTGCAAGGAGGCAACCCCCAAGATCTCTCACATGAAGGAAGCCCCATGAAGTGAGCACCTTACAAGCCCACAGACCTACAAGGAAGGTATCCTCCAAAAACTCTAGCATGGAGGAGACCCAAAGGAAGTGCCCTACAAGCTCTTAGTCCCATAGGGAAGGTATTCTCCATGAACTCAATCATGAAGAACACCTAAGGAAGCGCCCTACAATCTCTCAATCCCATAGGGAAGGTATTCACCATGAACTCAAGCATGAAGAACACCCAAGGAAGAGGACTCCACAAAGTCAAGAAGCGGCCATATAGGCAAGTAAGTGGACAACCACTCAAACCATCAATGATTCGTAAGTCTTTCAAAGGGGTCGCTCAGGAACCCTTCAAAAGGAGAGCGTCCCACTAAAGGGACGCGTTGTTTGAAAGGTGAGGTCTAGTCAGGTTGCCCCCAAGCTAGATGTGAAGCTATGAAAATGGTCTAGTTAGGCTACCCTTGAGCTAGACGTGAAGAGGGGAATGGAATAAGTCTAGTCAAGATGCCCCCAGGCTAGACATGAATAAATCCATTTGAGGTAAAGACTTTCAAAGAAGGGTCCCTTGGGAACCTACCGTGAAGAAAAAGGGGTCCACTCAACTGAAACATAGTTCAAAAGTAGATATTCTTCTCTTCTCAGAACAATCCATCATCAAGGAATCCTTTCAAAAGATGTTCGCTTCATCAAGGAATTCAAAAGGAAGGATATGCCCCCACGTGCGAGGAATATTACAGTCATTCCCACTTCGGAGGAAGGTCTTCAAGTCCTCTCTTATGAACTCGTGATGAAGGAAACACATCGTGTTAGGGTTCCAAGTTGAGAATGTGATTCCAAAGAAAAGTTTGTGGAGACTTTTGAGAAAACAAAAGAAAGAGAAAAATATAAACAAAGGGCACAGGGGGATTTGGTTTAGTGGGGTTAGATCTGTCCGAGCTCATAGTAATAGGTAACTGCAATGCAAGGTGAAAGATCATCTATCCCCAACCAAATCAAGAAGAATACACAAAAGAAAAGTAAAAAACAAAAAATTGGGTCAACATGGAAGGGAAGCCTAAATGCTCCCAACACTTTGCATCGTTCCCAATTTATCAAAATCAAGCACAAACATGGAAGAATGATGATACATATAGAAGAAGGTTTACGACGCAAAAAACACGCTTGTATCTAAGCACCAACAAGGGTGACGAGGGTCATCTAGGCACACATAGCACGGGTACGAGGGAACACATCACATAACACACACACACAAGATCAAGAAAGGGGCCTCCTCCTAACATTGATTAGCCAAGAGGTCATCCGCTTCCTAATCTAAATCCTCATAAGGGGAAGGAGGATGAGCTTGCAATGGTGGGATGTTAAGAGGAGGAGCATTTGATCCTCCCACAACAAGGGCCAAGGAAGAGGGCCCCTCGAAGTCCTCTCCATCGAGCTCTTGTGGAGTCAAGGTCAACAACTTAGTGAAGATCGCCGACAAGGCCAAAACTTCATCCACATAATTAAACATGCACCCCACAGGGGTGCCATGTCTAGCTTCATCAAACAAGATAGGTTGTGCTTGAGATTCATCACTAAGCTTTCCAAACGACTCCGGAGCAGTGACAAACTCAGGGGAAGCAAAGACTGGTTCCATCACTAAGATAGAAAAATTCAATGTGAGGTCGCCTTGCGAGTGAGGTAGAATTTTTTTACATCCTTAATTTCGGAAGGACCATCTTTCGTCTCCTGTTTCATTGAAGGAGATGAACTCCCCATGAACGAGGCTAGAGAAGCAAAGGAAGAAGGGGAGAGAACTGTAGCAGACACAATCGAGGTATTAACCATGTCCATGGGCTTCAGGAAAGGCTAGATATTCGGAATGGACATTAGCAAAGGCGGCTTCATCGAAGGAGCAATGAACACCTATACCTATTTAGGGTTAGGCACATTTGTACTTGTAATGGAAGTTGGGAGTAGTATAGGAGCAAACTGGAGGGAAGCAGAAGGAAGGGAGGAAGAAGATGCTGCAGGAGGCCTTGAAGCAGGGGCAGTCGTTTCTTCCTCCTTCCTTTGTAAGGTGGCCTACTCATCTAAAAGGGCCTTTCACCAGTGCTTGCACTCGTGTACAAGGAAGTTTCTACGGCTCTTTGAGTTAGAGGCCAGGATTTGCGAAGGGACAGAAGGTTCTTGCTCAACCATGGGAACGTCCACCTCGACTATTTCTGATAGAGGGACAAGTTCTTGCATGGGAGTAGGAGGAACAGGTTGAGAAGTGACAAGAGGAGTCGACTTGAGAGCCTCGACAACAGGTCTCTTTCTGTTCACTACGTTAGGAGCAGGAGTAGTAGGAGGATGTGGATTGAACTCTCTATGAGAACCTTTCTTTTTGCCGTATAAATAATACCACGGATCAGGGTATTCATTAGGGAGGTCTATGATCCTGACCTTGGGCCTACGCCAAGGAGGAATCATCAAACTTAGTGGGTAGCCACCAGGCTGACTCATCCAATACTCTCCCCAAGAAGGGAGAGAGGACGGGGAAGACTGGGAGGAAGTAGCCTTCTCTTTACCTTTATGGGAAGGAGAGGAAGTCGGCATGGACTTCTCCTTCCCTTTCAGGGAAGGGAGAGTAGTCGATGCGGGCTTCTCCTTCTCTTCTTGGGAAGAGGAGGTGACCGATTATTTTGTCACAAGAAGGGTCAAATTTGGCTCCCCTTCACCCCTAGTTTTATACTTCACATATTTTTTGTAGAGTAGGTCCGTTCTTGGAGGAAGTAGACAGACTAGGGAGGACCAAAAGTGATCCAACGAGTATCCACCATGGGACACCAAGGGTTGGTATCTAGTGTCATGCACTACGTGAACAACACCTTCATGGGAGAACTTTAAACACTTGTGAATAACAGAGGCGATTCCGTTCATGGAGGCGGGCCAGGGTATGCATCACTTTAGCCTGAACAAATCAGACTCCGGGATAACATCGAAGATTGTGTCAAAATCCCTAGGTCCAACCAAGATGGACAAAGTGATCAAGCCATAAGGTTTAAGGTACATACCATTGTGTGTACGGATGGTAGATTTTGTTTCTTCATATTTTTCCTTTTGTAATGAATTTAATACTAATGTTTCTTCAGTGAGAACATTCACATGGCTCATGGGGTCTATCAAGACACCTGTCATAATGTTACCATTGACATGAGCGGGAATGTAGAGAGGTGAAGGTTTGTTGTTTAAGGGTAAATCCTGTGATGTAAATGTAATATCTGGTGAACTGGGTGTAGGTGGTGTTAGAATCCAAAATCACCTGCATGCAAGATGGATACCTGTCACATGCAAAAGATATGAAGAACCAAAAAAGTTGTTCTCTGAAAACCTCTCAGTAAAAATGCATTAAGAGAATATGTTATTACAAAGTGATCAATCCTTATGAAGGAGATCAAGAAACCCTAATATGTAACCATAGTGTGCACACTTAATAATTAATAATTAATTATTAATGTGCCTAAGTTTAGCTTAAGTAATAAAGAGGAATAAGTGACTTAATTAATTAATCAATGTTAGAATCCAAGATCACCTGCATGCAAGATGGATACCTGTCACATGTAAAAGATATGAAGAACCAAAAAAGCTGTTTTCTGAAAACCTCTCAGTAAAAATGCATTAAGAGAATCTGTTATTACAAAGTGATCAATCCTTATGAAGGAGATCAAGAAACCCTAATATGTAACCCTAGTGTGCACACTTAATAATTAATAATTAATTATTAATGTGCCTAAGTTTAGCTTAAGTAATAAAGAGGAATAAGTGACTTAATTAATTAATCAATGTGATGTAATTAATTAAGCATAATAACTTATTACTCTAACAGGTGGAACAATGGAAGTTACCATGACCATATTGACATAGGCCTCAGGTTGGGTAACAAAATCAGTGGGATCAATAATTATGTTAGTAGAGTGTGACAGAAACAGGTTCGTGTATATTTGCAATTCACTATTAGCTTTTGCAAATAATTTGTTAGCATTTTGTTTATTCCCATTGAGATGAATGGTACTGTCCTCGATGCAGTCTTGTATTTCATGATGCGGTCATATGCAATGTTTGGTATCATGTCCATTAACACGATGGTATTGGAAATAAGTGTTCTCATCATACCAATTAGGGTAGGGTTCCTTAACAAGCTTAGGGGTCAGCAAAGTTATGATCTTATCCTTCAACAGTTTCTGTAAGACAGAACTATAAGATTCAGATAACTTTGTGAATTTTTGGTTGCATTTGAGGTTTTTGTCATCATCAATGACTGCTACATTCGTAACGGCTTTACCTTTCCCAGAGATTGATATGATAGACTTCCCCTCAGAACGGAAGCGCGAGGACGATCCCTTGAACTAAACAATTGTCTACTAGTATTCTTGTAAGGCTCCACACAAGTGCGTGAAAGAAGGGTATTTCATGAGGGTCTTTGTAAGTTCCCTATGAATACCTTCTACATGTCAGAATTGGGCTATTGATACGAAATTTGCGAGAGGAGTGCTTGGTAACACGCTATGAAATTAATGATTTTTTCATTATCTCCTTGTTTACATCAAACAGGATCTGAAAAGGTCATCTTCGGCCCTATGTTTACTTGGAACTTCCTAAGGAATTGGTTTACGAGTTGATCAAATGAGAAAATAGAGTTGTTAGGCAAGGAACAATACCACTCAAGCGTTGTGTCCTTGAGGGATTAGGGAAACAATTTAGCCATTAGTGCATCATGATGGAAGAAGTCGGTGCACAGGGTGTTAAAGGAAAACATGTGTGTCTGTGGATCTCCCTTACCGCCATACTTCTCAAATTTAGGAATCTCCATTCCTTGAGGGAAAGGAGTGTTCAAGATGGCAATCGACAATGGGCTATGTCAGAAGAAAGGCTGGAAGATAGGCTGAGCAGAGGCTTGGGAAAGGCTCGCCAACTAGCTTTGCATCTTACCCATATTTTGAAGAAGAGTATTCAGAATAGGGCATTGCAAGATAGAGGGCTAGAGGAACTTCCCCCATAACCACCACTGAGAGCACCTCCCGAACCACCATCGGTATGACTTCCACTAGAGCCACCACTAGAGCCACCGCCGCTAGTAGGACCTCTACCAGAACCATCGCCATGACCTCCACCAAAGTTGCCTCCGCCAGTACCATCTATGTTTCTGAATCCACCGCCACTACCAAAGCCTCCACCACTCAACCCACCAAAGCCTCCACCACTAGAGGTGACAGGAGGAGTGAAGCTAAAGCCTAAAGGGACCTTGTTTACTTTGATAGTTTTAGGCTGCTCAAAGCCAGAAGGGATGATAATAGAAGGGATCGTGTTAGCCATGTAAATGGAAGTGGGAAGCATTGATACTCCTAACTGTCCTTCACACTCCCTGAAAGTGACTCCTTTTGCAAAACTAGGGTTGCTGGAAGGAGCACACACTTCGGAAAGACCAAGGAGACTATTAGAAGCTTTATTCCTGTTTGATCCTTACCCATCATATGTTTTAATTCACTAACCACCCGAGCAACTCTAGCCATTTTTTGGATTCTTTCCAAGTGGTATTCTAAGTCACCCAGTCCTTTAGAGAGGGCAGACACATATTCTGTAGGGATCTGAACGGCCTCATGCTCATCCACTAACGATGGAATAGGAGACATAGGGGGAGTGGAAGCATGATCGATTTCATCAACGCATCCCATCTCGTTCCTCAACAACTCCTCATGAGTGGCAGGACCAGAGAAAAGGCTTGTAGATAACCCAATAGAGACCTTCGTCCTATCCATCAGGAGGTGTCATACACTTCTCCTAACAATATACCTAGAAGTTGTGGATTGGGTTGTAATTCTCATAAACCTTCACAACACTCAAGAACACAACAATCACAGAGTACTCAAGGGAAGCTTCAACACCAATAGATGAAAAAACGTTGGTATACGTCAGGTTCACCTAAAATGTAAGAGAGGGGGACCACCGCATGCAAGACCCCAGGTCACAGAGGGTCAAGATGTAAGAGGTTGCCCTAACTTACGTCAGTTAAGTGTAATGTGAGGGAATGCGAGGTGCAAGTAACGAGGACCGTAAGGTCACTTAGTTACTCTACAGACTCGAAATACAAGGAGAGGCTAGGCGAGTCAGTTTATAGGTCTAACACTATGTCTCAGAAAGCTCTTTGTCCAAGGACAGAAGCACAGTCTTTGGATGTCAGCGTGGTGCATTGGCGTCTCAAAAGTGAGATGTCATCCATACAGCCAGACAATAGTGAAATGAGGTCAAACCAGTAAAACAAGCTCACGGCCCAACGGACTAACTAAAGGGCCAGAATGATGTGATTAAATAAATGAAGTACTCTCTAATATTATAAAGCAAATATCTAAGAGTGAAGAGAATAAGGAGAATCTCACCAAGGAATTTGTTCGCCAGCTGACCCCTCAAAGAGCACGTACTCCTACACACAACAAGAAAGGGAAAATGTTGGGTGGTTGTATAGGGGCCTACCTCAGTCGGACCCTTGTTTAGGTGTTTCCACCTTCACGGACAACCAAGGAAATGAGATAAAGGAAATAATATAGTAATGAGCAAAGAATCACTACAAAACAGTGTTATGCTACTCAATCAAGTGATAGAGGAGAGGAGAGAGAAGATTACCACCTCCACCAAGATCACTCAAGGCTACTTGGGGGAGAAAATGAGAGTACTCGAGCCTCTATTGCAATGGTGTGGTCCCAAACTTGCTCTACTAAAGTGATGGAGTGTGGCTTTAGCTGCAATGGAATGCTTGGAGTGAGTAAAAGTGAGCTTGAAAGTGAATGTGAGAGTGCAAGAATGGAAGCTTGAAGTGGTGAAGAGTTGGATTGAATGTTGAAGGGATGAATTTGGAGAAAGAGTGGAATAAAATGACCATATTCAGGTCAGTCGGCCAAAGGGGGCATTACAACTTCACCTCCAATGAGAAGTGTAATGCCTTTGCAAGTTCAATCGTAAGAATCTGCTAGGGACATACAAGCGCGTTGTGTGGATGTCTACACGTCGCACGAGCATCGCATAGAATGAATTCACTATAGTTAGAAATTGAGGCTCCTAATGTGCTAAAGTTTCAATATCATAACAAACTCAAAATCTTTTGTGCATCAATCCTAAACTAGTCAAGTTTGTTTATTCAACACAAATTTGACCTCTATTATGCACATATGACATGTTATGTAGCAAATTTTTGAAACCTAGCATATTCTAATTTATAACGTCTATTGATAAGTGAAGATGACATTATTTAAATATATCATTGGATAAGTTGTTAGATTTTTGCAGTTAAGCTATCTAGGTCAACCCTTTTTTAGAATTGGCTTTACAACTTTTGAGAGAATAATTATAAGAACATTCACAAAGTTTTGGATGGCCTATATGAAATATAATGCACACAGAGGTTCCTTTTAAGCTCCAAAAGTTAAATGTTCATAAAGTGAATGGTCCTTGTTTCCTTGATTTTTCTTGAAGTCTTATATGAATGAATTTTCTAAATGAATATCTTTAAATCTTAAGACCTAGCAATTAGTTATACATATACATACTAAATTAGCTCATATTAATGAGTGAAAAGGATAAAAAAATGAAAATTTGAATTTTAAATTTCAAATTTGAGGTCAAATCTACACATTAATTGAAACTAATACTAGGAAACTCAAAATTGACTCAAAACAAAAGAAAAAAGATAAAGATCTCAAAGTAAAAAATTATTATATAAAAAATGGTACAATTATATATACAATAAATAACTAATAATAAATGTGAGAAAATGTGTAAAATAAAGATGGGTTTGTATTGTCTATCTAAACATCAAATTGCACATTTGACTATATTTATTGATGAATTAAAAATTAGAATACAATATATTTTTTAATTAATTAACAAGTGATGGATTGCATCTGATTCTTGCAGTAAGATAAAATTGAATAAATAATTTGCTAATACTACTAATAAAATAAAATTTTATTAAACATCAAATTGAATAATTAATTTGCTAATACTACTAATAAAATGAAATTTTATTAAATCACTTGACATAGTAGAGATAAAATTTGTCAAATTGCTTTAAAAAAATCAAAATAGAAGAACCTAATTCAACGAAACTTGGAATTATATTGCAAATGTTAATCAAAGAGAGGCAATGTCAAATGAGAATTAAAGTTATAAATATAATGTAACTCAATAATTACATTTGAACATGAATGCATTTAACTTTAAACTAATAAAAAATGTTGGAATTTATATATATAACTAGTTTCTTGAGTAAACTATGAATCAAATAAATATAAAATAGATCAAAAAATATAATTATTCATTATCTTTTATCAAATATTATTTTTTATTATTAATTTTTAATATATATAGATCACAATCTCTGATATTTTCTCTATTTTCATCTTAAATCAATAAATTAAACTTGTCTCAAATATGATTAAAAAATTATATTTATTGGTCCACAATCTTTTAAATAAAAAATGCCATTTATCAAATAGGACAATAAATAAAATAAAAATGTGACATGACAATACGTTTGCACTATTAACTTTTTTATAGTCAAAATGAAATAGTTAAAAGATTCCATACCTTACATCATGTACTATTTTTTTTTTTTCTTTACAACAAGGGTGTCCTTGCGACCCAACCCACCAACCCAGGGGCAAGCTAGGGTGAGACTAGCATCATGTACTAATATTACTATTCACAATTGTTATCGAATAGAATGATAGATAAATTGGTTTTGGTATTTAAGAAGTAATGTGTTCAAAACATTCTTCTTAAGCTTTAGTGCATAACCAAAAAAATGCTTGAGACTCTCAAATTGTCTTAAAAAAGAATACTTGGGATTGAGAACTTTGAACTAAGACAAGCACCAGCCAAAGAGGAAGATTGTGGTGAAGAATGCACCACATGAAATGAACCAACATAGACTCGACCATGGTTGTCTGAATAGTTTGGAACCATTGATGCTAGGGAAGAGGACCCAGTACCTGAGCATGTTTCAATAGTTATTATAACATTTGTCGATATAATGTCCAATATTTTTAACAATATTGGACCAATAGTTGTGTCTTAAAAGTAGTTAGTGTTGATGATAACTAACCATAATTAAATAAAATGTATTCCTTAGATCTAAAAAGCAACAAATCATGTGATACCACATCAGTGCACCAATAAAACATGATTTAGTGCGCAAGTATCAGTCTCACTATTTTTTTAGGCCTTTTTGGACACCTTGACAAAAAGCATGTTGATGTGACATCATATTTGATGATGTGGCCTTGAAACCTTAGTTATAAGCAGTGGACTTGCCAAGTAAGCTGCTGTAAAAATTTGGAGTGATTTGAAATTTCTATGTAGGATTTTGAGAACCATGAAGTTAGGGTGCTCATTTATCGAGTCCTCTCCCCCAGATGCTAAGAGAAAATGTATTCAAATTATTTTAATTATATCATCTCATTGATTCATTTGTTGACAACTAACTAGTAAATTCGATGAATGCATTAATATTCCTCTAACATGAACTAATAATAAATATGATCAAATATACATTCTAATGTCTAAAGAAAGGCCGCTAAATAGAATAAGTCTATAAGTCTAGTTCGTTTATGAAAAAGATCTCAAGCTGTATGCCAAATTGTATACCATTGTCTTTAGTCAAAATGGGACCCAAAACTAAAAGGCAATACCAGTTGTGAGATATGAATTCATCTGCATGTGAGCAAGTACTCCGCCCTAAATGTGATCTAACATTAGTGGAGTATATTTTCATAATTATTTCAGACTTAGACCATGCGCAAGGAATCCATCAGGTCATAGGACATATATTTGTCCAATTGCAGCTTAATTTCAACGTGAATAATGACTCATATCAGTCATGGTCGATATATTTCAAAATGAACAACTGGCCTACTATTCATGGAATCGACATTTGCGGACTATAGTGTTTTAACGTTTTGTTTCTTGGATTATCTTCGACTCTACGGCACACAGACAAACGCGTTCCAATGCAATCAAATCAAATCTATGTAAAGAAATTTCCACGTATGTTCCTTGATACAACACACGCTGCATTTGGTCCGTCCAGAGAGGGAAGGAATAAGAATATGCTACGCTTGGTTTCCTCACCGCCCCACTGTTTTTCCCACTATAAATCATGTCTAAACACTTGTGATTTTCTCAGTAGCACAGCAGCTTTAGAGCATTACAGATTTGTCAAGAACTTAAACTGTTTCAGCAGTCATGGCGGCAACAACACTGCGGGGTGTCAGCTGTTCTTTCATGGGGGATTCCAAAAGCTGTTTTGGGGGACCGAAGAGAAGGCCTGCTACTCCTTCGCATTCTCGGGAGTGGTGTTGCAGAGAGAGGGAGGACGAGGAAGGGGACATGCAGGGGAAACGAAAGGCAATGGTGATAACAGAGGAGAAGGCCAAGTGGTTGAGGCGACAGCTGAGGGCAACAGAAATAGGGCCTGATGGGATGTACCATTCTGCCATTGCTACGCGACTGGCCTTCTCAGACGATGAAGATGGTGCTTCTTGACGTACACCCAGTTCAGCAGTCGGCGATTGGAACTCTACTTCCACTGTATATGTAACACAGCACTGTATTACTGTGTATATGTGGCCCTTGAAATGTATATATGGTTAAGCAGGCCAATCTCATGGCTGCTTTGCTTGCTTACATAAGGAAAAGATAAAAGTATAGTTGTTGTAAGTACTTGATTGCTTACAACTTTTTGTCTCATTATTTTTTATTTCTTTTAATTTCAAGTTTCAATTTAAATCTTAAGAGGCATAAATTTATTTATTGTAAATTATGGTTTACATTTTTTATAAACTACTAGATCAAAATTGTATTGGTGTAATTTAGTTTTAATAAATGTATGCCATTTCTTATTATTTTTTATGGATTCAAAAATAATAATATATTATTTAGAAAAAGGTGGGTGGTAAAAGGGTATATGTTCAAAGTTTATGTGGGGACGAAGTTTAAAATAAAAGATAAAAATAGATTAAATGGGGTTAAGTTTGAATAGATCAATAAACATAAAAAGCTTCTAAACGGTAAGAGCAACATTGGTAGAAGGGATATCAGAGTCATCTAGCATATCCCAAACATGAGAGGGGATAGAACTATCATTAATAAGCTCCTAGCTAGTGAAAGCACCCTCCTCCTCCTAGTCTTCATAGGTAGGTCGTTAAGTATAAATAGGGGAAATAGTTAGGTCCAAGCGAGGGAACTTGCCAAAATTTGACCAATTAGGGGAGCCACACCCATGAGAAGAGGCAAAAGGTGGATGAAAACGTTGAGACCACTCATGGGTTTCATAATCCCTAGAGCCTTGTGACTAAGCACCTTAAGACTAGGATCCTTGATCTCTTTTGGCAAATTAGCTACGACCACACATACGCCCACAAGGGAGCAAGGAGGCAAGAGATGGAACTCTAGCAATCATACAAGGGGCATTACCCCAGTGATATAAGAGTTCTTGTAAATGTGCAACTTTAGGTGTAACCTTGCAAACTTGCCCCTAGATCTACATAAGCACATTAGACAAAACCATACCTTTAGTGGATAAAGAAAAGTGAGCATCAACCAAACAACTTGAAAAGAGAGCTAAATTTCTATCTTTCCAAATATCAAAGAGAATTTCCACCTCAAAAGAATGTCAAATTTGGGAAAATTTAAATGAAAGGGTCAATTTCTTAGCAAAACCATATACCATGAGAAGGATCAAGCAAAAAAATGATTGAAGAAGCAATGTGTCCAAAATATACCTCTTAAGCTCCAATGCATAACCAAAAAATGCTTGATACTCTCAAATTGTCTTAAAAAATAATACTTGGGATTGAGAACTTTGAACTAAGACAAGTGAGAGCCAAGAAGATGATTGCAGTAAAGAATGCACCACATGAAATGAACCAAGTTAGGCTCAAGCATGGTTGTTTGAATAGTTTGGAACCATTGATGTTGGGTGCTAAGAGAAAACTAGAGGTGCCTATTGTCAATCTGAACATGCACCCTTTATTGAATCCTAAATTCAACTGCTTAGTGAAAACATGGGAATGGCTTCAAGGTGTGGGACCTTGCTAAATGAAGGGTTGGTTCCCTTGCCAAACTAAGTGCAGGTTCCCTCGCCAAACTAAGTGCAAAGTATTGATCCAACTCAATATTGAATACTTGCAACTAAAAACCTAATCCTACTTATTGAATTTTCTAGGAGAAAAGAGAAGGAAAACAAAAAATGAAAGGGTGATATACCAATGTTTAGAATGGATTTCCCTAGTCAAAATAGCACAAAGCATCAACAAGAATCACCAACAGAATCTACACACGTTGTCTACTAGACTAGTTCTTAGAGGTAAGTGAGGAAGTTATAGTTTGACAAGCACCAAAGGGGACAATTCATAGTCAACCCTTTAAACTAAATTAACACAACACACAAACATAGGAAATGATAAGCAATGATTTATACACATGGATAAAAAGACTACATAGAATGTTGAACTTAAAAGAGGTGGAAATAGTTATTTTCATTGACATGGAGACATGAGCTTGTTTACAATTACAAAAAATACAAAATTTACTTGTATTTGCTCTATCTCTTGTATTTACCCTTTACAATGAGTAGCTAGATCTCTTTTATTCTCAACAAGTGTGTGTGTGTGTGAGAGAGAGAGAGAGAGGACATGGCAAGGAGAGAACCCTAGTCATCATCTTGTATAACCCTAACATATCTATAGAAGAAAAAATCTTATCTACAAATAAGGGGAACAATCCTAACACCCTTGTTAATACCTACATTGATGAAAAAGAGGGCAAACTGCAAAAAAAATCCCCCACAAAATTTGTTGAAATGTGACCCAAGCATGGCCATCTGACAAAAACTGAGCCTACAGATGATATAGGGGATGTGGGCACTACTTTTCATTTTAAAATCTATGCGAATGCATTTAATCTCATCCTTGTAGCTCCAAGGATCAAGATCGAGCAGTTGGGAGGGTCATTGCAACACTCATGGGGTTGCAAAGGATATAGGTGTTGTAAACAACATGGCATAAAGCTTCTTAGTATTTCTTTATTTCCCATATTTTTTCTCTTTGATGCCCCCTTTACTTCACATTGCTATTTTGAGCTCTTGTCTTTATTTTCTCCTTAAGTGGCTTGTCTTTGAATTTTTGTTGGGAGTTATGGCTCTACCAGAAACCAGAGCCCATCAAGGGTTCCTATGGTTCTTGGAACCAAGGAAACCATCGATTGACACTTGCCTTATCTTTTTCTCTCCTTCACTTTTGTAGCCTTTTCGGAACCTAAAGGGAAGTCAAGAACCTAGTCGAAAGTTCCATAGGTTCCCAAAAGTTAAGAAAACTTTGACAACTTTTCTTTCCTTTTCTAGATGCCCCAACCATAATCATAAATGGCATGATTACCCAAATTAAATATATCAGACTAGTTATCATCAGTGCAAAAATAAGGGGGTACAAAGTGACAACATTTAAGTGAAGTCTATAGGATGATTTCCTACCAATCATAGGATCAAGAAGCCTTATTAGTCTATTAGGCACAAATTTAAGGGTTAACAACAATTGTAACAAGACTTTCCTCAACACAAAAAAATTGGAAATGTGCAAATACACTTGGAGGAAGACAAATAATCTAAACCATACATCCTCTTCAAGAGAACACAGGATGTGCAGGAGCACTTCTTGGAAAGCATGAAAAACTAAGCTAATATGTACAAAGATTTGGAGTTATCCTCAAAAGCAAAGTTTGAGTTGTATCCCATTGACTGGGATAAGAAGGGTTTCACCATCTAGCTTGAACAACTGAAAGGCATTGTGTTGTTTGTAGTTGGAAATTATGTAGGCCCACTTCACATGGAGTCAAACTTAGTGTGCTTTCCAAATCTAGCTTTCACCTCCTCCCACTTGAGAATGAGATCTCCTTTGAAAATTCTTGTAGTTCCTTTCTTGTTAAATGACCTTTTAGTTTGAGCTTGATGAAACTCCATTATTTGCATTGCCTTGTCTTCTCTTCCAACTCCATTAGATTTACAAATATTATTTTACACCTCCTTGAGCTCTCTATCTTGATGATGGATCACAGAGTGTGATTCAAAATGTTGATGAAAAAACTTATACACAATCATATCCAGGAGCAATATAATTATAACCAATATGGATTGTGGAAATCTCATATCTTTAATCTTATTGTCATCGCATCCCCCTCCATTTATAACTGGTTAACAAGCTAGATATTGTTGTTAATTCAAGTGATATGGGTAGGCTTGCTTCCCTACCATAAACAGGCATGTAAGGTGAGTTACCAATGGACCTTTTAGGATTAATCCTATCAACCCATAAGGTTGCTTTCAATTTTGTATGCCATATCCTTCGGCTCTCCTCCATGATCCTTTTAATAATATAGATAAGATTTATGTTGGTGGATTATGCTAGTCCATTTCCTTGGGGGCAGTAGTTAGAATATGTGCTCAAGTAGATGCCATGTTTGATAACCCATTCACTTATATGGGCGCCAACAAAATCCATTGCATTATTAGAGATGGAGTTAGGAACTCCAAACCTTGAGACTATATCTTCATAAAACTCCAAAACTAAAGTCCCATTTTCCTCCTTGAGTGTTATTGCTTTTGTACATATTGTAAAATAAACAATGGACCATATTAATACCCACTTAGGACTTACACTTGAAGTTGGGTTAATCATCCCTATAAAGTTCAAACCCCACTTCATGAAGGGTTGTTCAACCTAAATATGATGGAGAGGTAGTGCTTCTAGCTTTTGCTTACCTATGAAGAAGGCACATTTATTACATTTTCTTACACATGCATGTGCATCTCTAAACAAATTGGGCTAATAATAGCCTGCCCTCATTATCTTTAAGGTTGTATTTCTTGAAGATAAATTCCCACCTATTGATCCATCATGAAACTCTTGCAAAAAAAACAACCTAATTAATTTGTTTCAACACATCTCAAGAGGACACCATTCACATCCTTTCTAAATAAGATTCCATCCAAAATAACATAGGGAATGATTGAATTATAAAATACCTTCGTTTAGCTTTGTCTAAGTCTTGGGGACACTCACCTATTTGAATGAAATGGACCATATCTTGAGTCCAACTTGCTTGTAATGGAGGTACAAAAGATTTTTGATCATTTTGTAGTACTAGGACAACATCTTTATCCTCATGCAAATATGAATCTAATTGTTCACACAAGCCCTTGCCTCTATCAACTTGGTAACTTTGATATTCACATCATACTCCATCACCTCACTGATCCCACATGCTCTTTTTCATTCAAGTCTTTGCTTAAAAGAAATTTTTTAACACTTGGATGTGAGACCATCAAATGAATTTTATTGTTAGAAACCAAGTGTCTAAACTTCTTGAGGCTTCTTATAATGGCATGTAATTATTTCTCTACAGAGGAGTACCTCACCTCATACCCTTCCAAACCTTGCCTGAAAAAGGCTATTGGCTACTCCATGCCTTCATCATTATGTTGTACCAGCATTGTTGAGATAGTATATATACTTCCAAATGCATATAAAATGAAAACCTTGGCAAAATCAGGATTTATGAGAGTAGGAGCTTGTGTTATAGCTTGCTTAATGACTTCAAAATAACCTTTTCCTTATTATTCTAGCTAAAAGGTATATTCTTCAATATAGATTCTAGTGGTTTAATAAGATTTACAATATCAAGAATAAACCTCCTAACAAAATTAATTCTCCCCAAAAATATTTATAGTCCTTTCTTGTGGCTAAGCAATGGCAATGCTAAAATGGTGCTTACTCTATCAGTATCAATTGCAGGTCCTTCTTTGGATACAATGTTACCCAAAAATTTTCCTTCATGGACTGAGAATATGCATTTCCTAGGATAATGTGGAACTTGATATTGCCTACACCTATTAAAAACTTGTCTAAGGTGAGGCAAATGATCTTTAGCATGCTTCGAAAAAACTGCAATATCATCAAGGCATACAAAAATAATTTTATTGATCAATCCCTAAAATTTCATATTCATGTGGCTCTTTGGAAGGTTGCCCCTACATTAGAAAAATCAAAATACATCTTCCTATAAGTCATTTTTCCTCATTTTGTAGTAAATAATGTTTTGAACTAATCCTCTTCTTTCACCAAAATTTAATTATAACAAGAATAGCCATCAAGGAGTGAAAATTGCTCAAAACTTGATACCACTTGTAAAATTTGTTCCATGGAAGGAAATGGATAGTGGTATTTTAAAGAATCTATATTTAAGTCTCTAAAATCCACACAAAATCAGATCTCTCCATTCTTCTTCCTTACAGGTACCAAATTTGAAACCCAATATGTTTGTTTAATAGGAAAAATTATGTTGGCCTCTATTAATTTATTCAGCTCCTACCTCATGAGAGGCTCTAACTTTGGGTTAAGAGGCATTTGTTTCCACGTAACGGGCCTAACACTTAACTCTAACTCAATGGTATGTTGTGCTAATGATGGATCGAAATCCTTAATCTCACCATACTCATGAAAATACATAATTATATTCTTGACAAAGTTGAATGAATGCATGTTCTTCTTCTTGAGTATATACCTTGCCAAGCTTTAGAAATTTGTCCTTGTTGATTGCAACCTCTTCATAGTGTTCATGATGCTTAACTGTCATGTTGATTTTCTCTCTCCTAGCCTAGTCATTAGCATTAAATATGGGTTCAAGAGTGACCAAACCCTTTGGTAACTTGTTTTCCCTTAGCTAGATGGTTTTTATTCATAGTGTTGCTATACTTCTTGATTTTTTAGTTGAGAACTCAACTTCTTCTCATAGGAAATTGATTAAATGTTGGTCACTATCAAACACCTGCCAATGTTTGTTGTTATCAAGTACAATTTGTATCACAACTACCTTTATATGCTAATGTACTTTCTCTTTTTTGATATCACTAGGAATTTCATATTGTGCACCGATGGCAACTAGTCTATCAACACATCTATTCTCTTCTCTAGGAACGTCTCACACATAAAATCTTCAACAAGGTCCCACACCCTATGCTTATATGACTTAAAAAAATATTTTTGGTTATAGTCAACCCTCTTACCTGATATACAACAAGTTCATTGTCACCAAAAACTCTAAGACACTTTATTTTCCTTTTCTTACCCCATTTGAAACCATGTAGTAGAGCTTCATACTTAGTTGTATTGTTTCTACAACTGAATGAAAATCTAAAGGTTGAAAAGTGTTTTTCTTTTGTTGGAGAAACTAACACCATACCTCATCCTGCATCACTCCTACTTCTAGAGTCATCAAAATACATTTTCCAAACACCATCTTGTTACTCATTAGTTTTTTCAAGGTTAGGCATAAAAGAATCTTCTTCATGCAAGCAATAAATACCAAGACCAACTTCTTCTATGTGTTTGTATGGATTATCTTCATGATTCTCAGCTCCCCAATAATCAAGTAACAAATCAAGTATACCTTCTATGTGGGTGTTTGGCTCTTCGACAATAAAATATTCCTCTTGGTTAAAAATGGGGTAATTAGTGTTGATAGCACTCAAGATTTAAGATTCAACATGGTCCTTAGCAATAGGCTCAAATTTTATGGTGAACTTAGTGTCATATCTAGTCCTAAAATGCATGTGATACCAATTTGATGACAAATAAACCCCAATGTTAGTTGTGAAATGTCTTGAGAGACATAAAGAAAATTATGGTGGGAGGTCAATGACAAATATGTCTTGAGGAATTGAGAAGTTAGTACATGAATGCAAAGTGAGACTCAATCCCTTGATGATGCCAAGAGTCTTTATGGTTGTCTGTTCTAGTTACCCAACTCCTTTTGAAATGGTTTCATACTCTAATCTAAGCTTGTCAACTATTTGTTTGGTCATGATAGAACTGTTAGGAATTATAGTGCATGACATAGAATAATGAAATAAATAATAAATTAACATGTTAATGTTAATTTAATATATGTTAGTTTTTAGATAGTTATCAGTTACTAGTTAGTTGTTAGTTTGTTGTTGGGTTCTTATAAGTTAGAAGGCTTTATAAATCCATTGAATGTAATAATGAATCGGTTGTTAATGAATGATGAATTTATAGGTTTGAGTCTTTGGCTCTTGTCACCATTTCAATATGGTATCAAAGCAAGTTTCAAAAGAGATCTATCTAATTTTCACCCACTCATGCTTTGTTTATCAATTTGATTAAGGAAATGGATAGTGGATACCATGCACCTCCATGACCCCATTACCTTTTTATGTTCCCATCCATTTGTTGCAAATTCAAGCATTGCAAATAAAGGACTAGTGAATACCACAAACCTCGCACGAAATTTGGACTTCGTAGCGACCACCCCTCTTGCATATTTTTCAGCAATAATAGTAGATATCACAGACCTTGCACCAAACTTGTTAACATCCACCATTCATGTGCATATCCTTTCTCATCCATTATGTACATTATTTCCATAGTTTTTCTTTAATTATGTCCATTGTGTTCATATTCAAAGTTGCAAAGATATAAAGTGTTGCAAAAAAGTGTACAAGGTTAAGGTGATTGAGAAGAAGGTTTTTTATCTTTTAGTTATGATGGTTTCATTACTTGAAAATTAGTATGGATTTATTATGCTTCTCTTTTATGGATATTCAATTTGTGCAAAGGAGGAATCATGTTCTCATTAGGCACCATTCAATTGTTGTTACATTGTTTTGGTTTTAAATGGAAGTTTAATACAAAATCACTAAAATTATGATATCTTTCTTATTTCTTAATGAAATTCAAAAATTCAGAATGTTCTGGGAATTTGTTGAAAAGGAGCACAAAACTTAGAAATCATTTGAAAATGACATCAATATTTAATTTGTAGTTTGGTGTGGAAGACAAAGGTATTTATATGGTTACTATCAATTTAATTTATCCTTTTTATTTTGTATAAAGATTTTGGAGCCATAAGGGTGTAATAGATTTTTATGTTATTTATTGAAGGGGAGCAAATATGAGATAATCCAATTGTTGATATTGCAACACCAAAATAAAGTCCCTATGTTAGCACTAAAGGGGGTGTTAGGAACCATAGTGCATGACATAGAATAATGAAATAAACAATATATTAACATGTTAATGTCAATTTATTATATGTTAGTTTTTATTTAGTTATTAGTTACTAGTTAGTTGTTAGTTTATTGTTGGGTAGTTAGAAGTTACAAGGATTTATAAATCTATTGAATGCAATAATGAATGTGTTGATGAATGAAAAATTTACAAGTTTGAACTTTTGGTTCTCTCTTGTCACCATTTCAATAGGAACTACTAGCCTTTGAATCTATCATGCAATTATGAACCAAGTGGTCACCAATGATTAATGACACATAGAAAGGAGGGGGTTTGACACCTTTATTTCTGAGGACAACTTTGGGTTGTTATTTTGATGATCCATTTGAGACACTAAGGTTGGACAAGACCGCTTGTAAAAGGTCCTTTTGTCTAGGGATGGAAAAAGACTCTCACATGGATATTTTCACATTCTTTTCTTCATATGTTCAAGAATTTTAAAAGGAATGGAGCTAACCTTTGGTTGTACCTTAGTAACAACAACTCCTTTCACTTGTGTTAGTTGAGTGTGTAACTTGAGTTGATTTGCTTGTTGTAATCAAATTTTTGTATTCTCTTGCCCATTTGGTATTAAGGATGGACTAGTGATTCCTTGAAACGTTGTATTGGTTTCTATTGGGGTAGAAAATTGGCTTTGTTCTTGCAATTGATTGACTCCACAAAACTCCTCTCCTTACCAATTCAGATGAATAGTATCATTATGTTGGGGTTCTTGAAGAGCTTCTTGTTGTGATGGTGTTATAAGAGATGTACTTTGAGAAATATAAGCATTTTGCAGTGCCATTAGTGCTTGATTGAGAACACCATTTGGGGAAGTGGCTTAGTTGTGGGGTAGGTTACAAGGAAAACACTACTCATAGTCTTGCACCAAATTATTTTGCTAACTATACTCTTATGGCTAGGATGATATAGGTTGACACTCCAAGTACATATGAGGAAGCTAAGGGAATCTTTGAATGAGAAGCAACTACACAAAATAAGTATAACCCTTTAATGAAAAATGAAACTTGGGAATTGACAACTCTTCCAAAAGGTAAAAATGTGGTTGGTTGTAAGTGGACCTATAAAACAAAGTTCACATCATAAGTAGCTATTGAAAAATATAAGGCAATGTTGGTGGCTAGAGGTTTCTCACAAAAAAAAGGTATTGACTATACTGAAACCTTTGCTTCAGTTGCTAAAATTACTTCCATTCGTACAATAGTTGCTTTAACTACAAATTTTGGTTGAAAATTTTATCAAATGGATGTAAAAATTGCATTTGTACATGGTGATTTAAAGGAAAAAGATTTGCGTGCAACAACCACCAAGATTTGTTAAAATTGGTGAACGTCTAGTATGTAGATTAAAAGAATCACTATATGGTCTTAAACAAGCTCCAAGGGCATGGCACTAAAAAATAAATGAATACTTCATAGAAGCAAGATTTAAATAAGTAAAGTTAATCCATAAGTGTGTATAAAGCATAGTGATGGTAAAATTGTTATTAATGTACTATATATAGATGATTTAATCATTACAAAAAATCATACACAAGACATTGAAAATGCCAAGGATCAACTCAAATAAGCTTTCAAAATAACTGATCTAGGGTTAATACACTTTTTGGGTATGCAAGTATGACAAGAAGAAGGAAGGATCATGTTTTCTCAAACTAAATATGTTGTTGATGTATTGAGAAAGAGTGTAAACCATCTAGTACACCATGTGAAATAGGATTAAAATTGATTGCTAACTCCATGCAAAAGAAGGTGGAATGCAAATTGTATTGGCAACTCATTGGAAGTCTCTTGCATCTCACTATAATCAGACCAAATATTGCATATGCAATTGGCATTGTACTTAGGTACATGGCAGATCCACACATTGAACATTGGAAAGCAACTAGAAGAATACTAAAATACATTCAAAGTAATTATCAACTTGAAAATGAGTACAAACATAGAAGAGAGCTTACTTTAGTAGGATATACAGATTTTGATTATGAAGGTGACATTGATGACAAAAAATCAACTTCTAGATATATCTTTCATCTTCGCTCAAGTCTGATTTTTTAGAGTAGTAAGAAGCAACCAATAGTATCACTATCATCCACAAAACCTGAATATATTGGTATCTAAGGCATCTCAGAAGACTATTTGAAGAAACACAACAACTACAAGATTTTCCAACTATTATATTTTGTGATAATCAAAGCACTATCAAGCTAACAAAAAAGCTTGTATATCACGCTACATCCAAACACATAGAAGTATATCATCACTTTGTTTATGACTTGATTGAAAAAAAAGTGGTGGAATTAATTTTTTGTCAAACAAAAGATCAAATTGCTTACATATTTACCAAAACATTGTCTATAATGCAATTTATCAAACTCAGGACATGTTACATCTCAGAAAAGTTATATAATTATTTATATAACAAGTGCTGTGATAATCTTCTCTAGTAAACATTATGGGGTGTGTTTGGAGATAATATTTATTTATTGAACGTAATTCCCTTTCTTTCTAGATTTTTCTCTTTAGAAGATTTCACTAAGCATTCTAACTTCCCAAAAAATTATGTATGAAATCTATAAATACAACAGCCATTCTACACTGTACAGTAAGAAAAAACAAGCAAGCTGTTATATAATTTATCTGCTATATTTTATTTCTTCAATATCTCACTGATGTACAGTTCTCAATGATAGCCATCAATGCTCTTATCTTCTCACTAATATGGCCGATGAAAATGGTAGGAAACAATTGGATATATTATTACATCTTTTAGAATCACTTACTCTTTGTACTTGTGTGCATTGTACACGCCTATATACCATCTGATTTTGGTGAGTGTTACAGTTTACAGTTATTTGCATTTCGCTCAGTGTTTTTAGTTATTTACATTTCAACGATTTTAGATCACTTTTTAAGATCAACTAGGTGCAGTTTTTAATGAGACTTCTTCAATGGGCTATTTCTGATAAGTCACTATTATTGACTCATCTTTCATATTAATTTTGAAAATGTAGACAAAGTTCTGTCTGATACGCTCGTTGCTTCAGAGGTCCATTAATTTATGCTTAGATTTAGCCAAACTAAAATGCCCCCTGATCAATTAAAAAAAGTTTGATTTAGCCCTGAAATTTGTAACGGTTTCGCCCCTGTGATAAACGATGGTCAAGCATAGAAAGCTATTTCTATGATTTTTGCTCTGATTAACAATCTCCAACTTTCAGCTCCATTAGGCTTCAAGGCCGGTGCAAAAATAAGTTTGATTTTCTTACGCGTTTGTATATACTTTTATGTCTGGTCGCCTGTTCTACAAGCACTTTGGCGCCTCCATAACTTATGTCTACTAATTTACATGCTATTCAATATAGTAGCATATCCCCATAAAGGGGTTGTATTTTAAATTGATAATCCCTCTCAAATATCAGAATAGTATTACTAATTTAGATCACATTTCATAATCTACTAGCAATTGCATCTTGGTGTGCATGGATACATCAAAGAAGTGTGGAAAGTCAATTAAGAAAAATTTTGGTCTATTTTTTGCATGCATTTGTGTAAGTATACATGAGGTCAATTGGTAGGCCATTTAGAAAATGATGTTGTTTTGGCCCTGGCGCAAAAGTCTTCGAGAAATCGCTTTCAGCCAGATCAGGAAAAGATGCGGTAAAGGGATCAGGAGGTAATCGAGGTCGAGGATCGAAGATCGAAAGGTCGAAGATCGTCGGTGGATCGACAAAGTTTCAGGATCGAAGTCGGCGTTATCGACAAACCAGAAAATGTCGAAAGATCGAAGCGTCAGAATCGCGATCGATAGGATCGCGGGCTCCAGAGATCTCGAAATCGAGAACAAGGATCCGAAATAAGGAACTTCAAATCCGAAACCGACACTCCGTCGGCATCCGTCAAGGCGTCGAGATCTCGGCGTCGAGTCATCGAAGACAGATCGACATAATCTCAAAATCAGGATCGGAAATCGATCAGGCAAGAAAAATCAATTTCGTCAAAAAAAACTTTCGGGCCCTCCGCGGACAAAGTCGAAATCGAAATCAGCGTCAGATCAGATCTTTGATCGAACTTCAAAGATCAGGACAAAAGACAAAGGATCGAGATCTCAAAATCCACATATAGGGCTATATAAAGGCTATGGGCTCCGTCTTTCCGTCTCCCCTCTTCCATTTTATCTATGATCTCTCTCTTCCTCTCTCCCATATTTCTCTCTATATTTGTCTTCCCTTCTCTCTTCCTCTATATTTCTCATTTCTTCTTTTTGTCTATTTCCCTCTCCCTATCTTTCTCTCCTTACTATTTTTTGCTATCCCTATTTATCTCCCCCTCTCCCTTTTATCTCTTGATCTCTCTACCTCTATATATATCTTTGTCTCCTAGTTATCTCTCTATCTCTCTCTTTATGTGACTATCTATGTCTATCCTATTCTCTATTTTCCTCTCTTTCTTTATTTCTCTTCCTATCTCTATCTCTATCTCTATCTCTCCATATTTATTTCTTTATATCTATACCTCTATTTTTGTCTCTTTATCTCTATATATTTGCCTCTCTCTCTCTTTCTCTATTTTTCTATTTCTCTTTATTTTCTCACTCTCTCTCTATCTACTTTCCTCCTAAGTGTGCAATGGGTATGACAAAGTTTTAAAGGTGAATTATCATATTCTTAATCAAATGACATGCTACCCTAAGCATAACTCCCTAGGGACGTGCTATCCTTGGATTGTTGGCATGAAATGACTAATCAAAAGTTATCTTCTCTCTCACTATAAATTTTAATTTATATTTTAAGTTTGAAATCCATTTTATTATATAAATTATAACAAAAATCCAAAATAGAATTATTTTACAATAATTAAGTTTTAATAAAATAAATAATTATAAATTTAATTAAGTCTTCTAATTTTTAATTATTATTTGTAATTTCCTAAAAAAACAAATAATAAAAACAAATTTTAAACTTAAATCTAAATTAAAAACTAAAATAAAAATAAACTAAATGAAAAGTCAAAATATATCAAAATCCAAAAATTAATAAACATAATAATTTTTAAAAATTAATAACAAATAATAAACTTATTAAGTTATAATGATTAAATAAAAAAATAAAACTATCTTTTTAATTATTAGAGTTGAAATATTAATAAAATATGTACCTAAAAAATATAATTAATATATTACAAACAATATTAACATAAACTCCATCAAGTTGGATATGGCCAAAGCTTATGACATAATTAAACGGAGTTTTCTTCAGAAGATTTTGTTGGCCTTTGGTTTTTCTTTTGATTGGGTGAGTTGGACTATGAGTTGTGTGACTTCCTCTTCATTTTTGGTTACTGTGAATGTTGAACCTTCAGAGCTTTTTGGTGCTACTAGGGGCCTTCGTTAGGGGGATCTGCTATCTGTTTATTATTATGGTGGAGGGGCTAGGTCGGTTTCTTAAATTTCGAGTTTCTCAAAGCTTGATTCATGGTTGGAAGTGGGGTTTGGGTCTGCCAACGCTTTCTCATCTCCAATTTGTGGATGACACTTCTCTTATGGGATTGGCTCGTATTCGGGAAGTTGAATCCTTTATGCAAGCTTTGGATATCTACCTTGTTGCTTCGGGTTAGAATGCCAATGAGCAAAAGTCTTCTATTTTATTTTTTAATACTCCTCAGGCTATCCAGTGGTAGATTGCAACTATTTTGCGGTTTCAAATTGGGTCTCTTCCCTTCGTTTATTTGGGTATTCCTCTTGTTGTTGGTCGTCAACCTAGGTCCTCCTGGCAGTTGTTGCTTGATAAGCTGAGGCGGATGGTAACTCATTGGACTCATCGGTGGTTGTCTACAGCTACTAGAGTGACTCTTCTCAAGTCAGTTATCCAGGCTCTTCCCATCTACAGATGCTTTGTTCAAGTGCCCCCTATGTATTTCCTTAGGGATTTTGATACTCTCTCACATCAATTTCTTTGGAGTGGTAACTTGTTGTCTACTAAGTGGAGCTTTGTTAAGTGGGAATCTGTGTGTAGACCAAAGTAGGAGGGTGGTCTTGGTTTACGCTCTACTATTTTGAACAGGCAAGTTCTTGCTGATAAGTTTTACTGGCATTGGTGTACCAATCAACACCAGTTATGGGCCCGTATTCTCAACCATAAATATCTTAGGGGTGTTGCTTCTTTTGAGGTTCCTCGCTATCCTCTGAAGGGGAGTGGTTCTATGATTTGGCATACTTTGAAAGTGGAGGAACATTTGATTAAGCGTGTGCTTTTTTGGATTTGTCATTAAGGGTCATAGGCTCTTTTTTGGTTAGATTCTTGGGATGGTCACCCACCTATTCTCTCTACTTTTCCTCACCTCCAATCTCTTTTTAATGTTTTTACTGTGGTTGGCTGGGATACTATTGAGCATTATAAGGCTGCACAACATTGTGGATCAACTATAAGCTTTCGTTGGAAGCATCCTTTTGAATGGCCACCTGAGAGGTCTGAGGGGGATAGGCATGAGCTAGCTCAACTTCTGGCTTCCCGTGCTTGTAATTCTTTGAGGGGACCTGATGTCTTGGCTTGGGATGGTTCTAATTTGTTCGGCTCGTCCGGGAAGTACTCTATGTCCACTGGATATAAGTAGCTTGGTAGGCAGTTGTTTGGGGATATTGAGGTCCCTTGGTGGAAGCAAGTTTGGCATAAGTTGTCATGGCCCAAATGCAATTTCTTCATGTGGTTAGTTGCTCAAAACTGGTGTCTTACTTGGGATAATTTATGTAAGTGTGGTTTCCAAGGCCCTTCAATGTGTGTTTTGTGTCGTAACTATGAGGAGAGTGTCTTTCAATTCCTCTTCCAATGTTCCTATGCTAGGGAGATTTCACATTTTTGGTGGAGGGTGTGGAATATGCCCTATTGGCATGTTTCCACTTTGGCTGAGTTTGTGAATTAGTGGGGCAGGGCCCTTGTTTCTACTTCCTTTCTTCAAGTTGCTTAGGCTCTTGGCCCATCCTTTATTATCTAAAACCTTTAGTTGGAGAGGAATTATCAGATTTTTCAGGATGTGATGTTAGTGGCCCCTTGCTTGTGGTGGAAAATTCTACATTCTTTGGGAGAAACAATTGCAACTAAGTGTGATCTAACAACTTCAGTGGATCCTTGTGATGTTGGTTGTTGTAATCGTCTTCATCTTCCTCCTCAGCAACAATAGCTCATGCGCAACAAATGTAGACATCCTACCTCGAAGGTGAATAAGGAGGGGAGATGGTCTCCTCCACCTCAAGGAGTCTTAAAAATCAACATGAATGGCTCTTCTCATGGAAAGTCAGGGCATGTTGAAATTGGTGGTGTTGGTCGAGATAGCTCTGGAGATGTTCAATTTATTTTCTATGTTTATAAGGGTCTTCATACTAATAATTTAATGGAGGCTGAGGCCATTTTAGTGGCTATGGAGTGTGGAAGTCAATTGGGGTGGTGAAGGATCATATGTGAGTCTGATTCTCAGGTTGTGGTGAACTTGTCGAATATGCGACATTTAGATGATGTCAGCTGGCATTTGGCTTTGATTGTTGATCAGATTCTCAACCTCTATGATTCTTTCGAGTTCGTTACTTTCACTCATATTCCTAAAGAATGGAATGGTGTTGTTGATTGTTTGGCTAAATGGGTTTTTGATCATATTTATGATTGGAATTTGGTGGACCGGGGTCAATTACCCCCAAATCTGTCTCAACAGTTGGATCACTTGGTAGAGCTTGATAGGGCTATGTAATACCCTTGCTTTGTACTCCTTGTTTTAATAAAAAATTTACCCCTCCTTTAAAAAATAAATATTAACATAAACTCAGTATTAACAAATAAAAAAATATTATTAAATAAATTAAATTTTAAAAACTAAAACTGTATTTCAAATAAAATATTAAAAAAAAAAACTATATTAAAAGTAACACTCAACTTTTATATTAAAATTACAAAATATAAAATGAAATTTATTCAAAAAATAAAAAGTCAATTCCTAATTTATTGATTTATTATTAATAATATTATTATTTGAAAAATATATATATTTATTAAAAAATTATTATTATTTAGCTAAAAAATATATATATCTTATCCTATCTTTTCTTAATTAATTTAAAGTTAAGACTGCTTTCTTAATTTAAAGAAAACAAGTCGTTCGCTTCAAATAGGGAATGTCTTCAACGTGATTAGAAACAAATAATAAATAATAAAAAAGACAATATTAATCAAGATAATAATATATATCATATATTTTCTACTATACTTTGCAAAGAGCCTCCAAAATATCTTAAATCCTAAACTGTAATACTAAAAATTTAAAACTTTCATAGGAATATTACAATCACATAAGATACTTCTCCTGATGATAAATTCTTATACATCAGTGTGGCAGAATATATGATGCAGCATTTTTTATTCATAAAAAAATTAATCGTTATATATAAAGTAGGTAAGGTTCATCATAATTTGCTTCCACCACGCTATAGATGCACATTGTAGATCCGAAGTACTCATGTTTTTTCCTGTCACATTTTGTTCCAAATAAAACAAAATACATGAAGCAGTCAGGTTTGCTTTGGAATAGCAACATAATATGCTTTAGATGACAATAATGACCTGCTGCCTATCAACTGTTTGTGGGAAAAGAAGCCATGGAATACTTCCAACATACATTAATCCTCTCAAACTATAAGTTCAAGCTCCTGGTTTTCCAAATGCAGAAAGCATATGCTCGTGTTACATGCCAGAATAGACAAGTCCTACTAGTGAGTGCAAAAGTTGAACAGTGTTACCGTAGTAAATTATTTTCGTGACTTAGTTCTTCACAGAGAATACATCATACAGCATAGTTAGTCATATAAACACTTGTCACAAACAACAGTGGTAGGCCAAAGACAGAATCAGCGGCACTGATGTTTTTGGAAGGAAAAGGACAATAGCTCAAAAGCAACGTCATACAATAAACTAAGCAAATAGGATGATGACATTGTTAATCATTATTACTTCTCACAAACCATGACACATGAATAGTAAATACTTTACCTGGCAGCAAAATAATTCAAATGGCACCATCAATGTAGAAAAAATGTCTCCATACTCGAACAGTACGAGACAGCTGCTGCAAACTCCAAGCAAATATTTTATGATAAGACTAATTATAAAAGAATTGAGCAAGAATGTATGTGCATTCTAATTAAGATAGGACCCTGAGACAGAGCATCGCTCATAGGCATTACAGACTCTGCTTTGAACAAGGGAAAACAAAGCAAAATATCAATGTAGCACAAATTTCTGTACATACACATTATTGTCACATTTCTAGACAATGACGTGATGCAGGATACAAGAATTCCATCTGACACAGGATACAAGAACCCCATCTGCCATCAGAATAGGTACATTGAATTCAGGACTTTCAGCAATTTGCTAAAAGTATAACATGAATAAAAATCTTATCGTTTTGAACCTAGAATTATCTTCTGGTTTGAATTCACTGTACTTTTCCTCACCCTTCACTGCAATAAAGCTCTGAGTCAAGAAAACTTCCATCTCTCTAGTTCAACAATAAACAAGTGCTTCCAACCTATTCTGTTGAAGTTGTGCCCACAGATCTACTAGTGTTCCTCACCCTTCGTTAATTTGAAATTTCAAGCTCCAAGTCAATCAAATCACTGTCTCTCTTAATGAATCAATATCCTTTCCAACAAGGCTTGAGCACAAGAAGTTCTTCCAAACTACTCTCTTGAAGCTGTGCCCAGAGACCCCTCTACTGCTCATCACCTTTCATTGCTTTCAGGCTCTGAGTCAACCAAATAGCAGTCTCTCTTGATGAAACAATATCCTTTCCAAAAGGCTTGAGCACAACAGCAAGTTCTTCCAACCTATTCTGCTGAAGCAGCTGGGCTGACAGTTCTAACAGACCTTCAAGAGCATCCGCCCTTTGACGATAAGATCGTACATCAAGTCTCTTTAATTGATAATCATCTTCTCTACGGGGAGTATTCTGTGAATGCTGTGAAAGGGAATGATTTGTGACATTATTAACAGAATGAAGATTCTTTCCTTCCATGGCATCCCTTCTTATTTCTTGAAATGAATTGGGCACATCCATCTCTACAGACTCTACTGTCTTTTGGTCTCCACCAATCCTATAGGTGCTGTGCCTGATCACATGTATTACATCATTGAAGGAAGGCTGTACATTTATGGGCAACTTCTCATTAATCTGAATGGTTCCTTTCTCCTGGGTTTTATATTCCTCATCATTTTCTTGATATGATGACCTCAGCAACTTATCATGACTCGTAGAAGTTGAGGATGTACCACAATCAGAATATTGTCTGCTAAAACATGATGAGCACGACTCATTGTCTCTTTCACTGGCACATTGAGAAAATCTGTGAAATTCTATGCCATTATCCAGCTTTGACCCAGGAACTTCCTTGACTGGAAATTCTTCATGATCCTGTGGTCTGGATTCACAAGAAGATGATGTAGAGAGTTTGAATTCCGGCATTAAATCCAACCTTGGAGCATTTACCGATACATCAGGTGACTGATCATCTCCCATCACAAGCATTCGATCTTGCTTATGGGATGACATATATGATGGTTCTCTTGCTGGTGTTACACAATCACCATTGCTTCCACACATTTTCTGTTGAGTTTGAATACCCATGGTGTTAGACAGTACCCATACATCAGGAAATACTTTTCCATTCTCATTAGTACAAACTGCAGGAGACTTTTCATTTTGAGATTCACAAATATGTTGATTAGATAGTTGGCCATGTTTGGTAGACATGGTGCCTGCTATCTCCTGTGTATCAGGAACTCCAGTAGCCTTTTGAACAGTAGAAGGCAGCCAAGATTGTAATGGAAAACTTGTAATCTCAGAAGGCCTTGGACTATGTTTCTGGATACCTTCATCAAAGATATCAGGACATACTTTCACATTCCCGGTTGAATGAACCACACAAGCTTTTGCATTATTTAGCTCATTCACAGATTGATTAGTTTCTTGCTCTTTCATTGTAGATGTGATCCCAGCTATCTCATTCTGTAAATGAGAAATTCCTAGAGGATTCTTAACAGTAGAAGAAGGGCAAGATTGGGATGGAAGATCTGTAATCTCAAAAGGCCTTACACTATCTTTCTGCATATCCTTTGATACATATTCTTGAGTATAATGAGTGACAACTGAATCTGTACAGGTATCAAGTGGACATTGTCTGTGTGGCACCCAGATTTCTGGGTGTAGTTTGCTCCCTTCCCTTGCTGGTGTGGGTAGATCTATATTGTGTTCTGTAACAGAGACTGTTTGTGCAGTTGCATTGTTTCCCATGGAAGGAAACCGTTTCAAAATATTCTTTGATGCATGAGTGAGGTCGTTTAGCTCCATTTCTGCTAGAATATCTTCTGATGTCCTTACTGAACCAGGAACTGCTTTGGCACCTTCAGAGTTCAAAGTACCCCAATATTGCCTAGCAATATTTTGCATTTGAGGAGATTGGTCATTGAGTTTTTCCTGTTCCTCAATAGGTTTTACTATTGTAGGCTCCGAAACAAATTGGAGCTTTCCAATAGCAAGTTTAGAAAATGGAGAGCATGGTATTTCCTGACTTTCACAACTGACATTTTCTTTTACTGTTGCAATGAAGACATCATTACATGACAACTTTTGTACGTCAGGTTGGTTATTTTCACTGCAAAAAAGAGGGTATGATTCTACAGTTTCTGTCTGAATTTGTACACAACTCAAGGGAGAAATCGCAGGAATAGCAGAAGTGCTTGAACTGATAGACACTGCTTGAGATTCAAGAGAATGCAGAGACTTTTCTTTTCTTGTTTTTCCAGAGACATCGGTAGAGGTCATTTGATGCAAATCAGACATATCATGTGGAATCACTGTAGTAGATGCAGGGTAAGGCTCCCTCAATGGTTTCTGATTTACAGAAAGATGCGGATCAGTTTCTGCACTTCTGCACACAAAGGTTTCCTTGGGTAATGAACTTTGAATGGAAATAACCTGAGAAATTGCCATTTGATAATCATGATTTTCACAGGCAACTGCAGTATTAACAAGAGGATCAATGTGTCTTGGCATTCTCTGGGACTTGAGTGAATGATTTTTTTCTGCTGGATCTTGTTGCACAGTTCTGTCTACACATACCACCTCTTGAACATCTGCAAATTCGTCAGAATCTAAACTTGGAGATTTTGGAGATGATTCTGTGGAAATCATTTGAGCTTTAGGATATAGAACATGAAGTTTAGCTTCAATAGAGACTTCATCTTTGTCAGATGCCTTAATTTCATTCAGAAGACGAGATCTACGAGCACTCAGTGGGGATGAACTCCTCACAGGACCCACTGGTTTTGAAAGGATTGAAAGTGGGGACTTTCGGTGAGCTGTACATGAGGATGGTGGGCGCTGCTTTGTGTTTCCAGCACACTGTCTATCTTGTGCAGTCTGCTCCAAAGTCACTGCTGCTTCATGTCTAGGTTTACTCCTTGGAGATGATTCTACAGTAGGCGACTGCACCCAAAGTTGGAAAGTAGGCACAATTTAAAATAAATGCATTAATTGAACTTGAAAAAATAAGTTCTGGAGGACAAAAATATTGCATTTGGTAGAAACATTAATTGCATACTAGCAGCTCACCAAATGCTTTGGAGGAGGTGTTGGCTGGGTCTTCTTAGTTGAATCTGCATTTGCTTTTGGTGGAGTCCCAATTTTGTCTAAATTGTCCCTTGGGATGGTGGTGCCTATAGCTCGGTTTATACGGTTGCTTCTCAATGGAGAGGGGTTTGCTGGAACTCTTGCATCATCTTTTAAATTATATAATGGACGTTTCTCTGGTTTTGGTTGTTTCCCATCAAACTTATGCCCATTTTCTCTCTGTGGCAGCTGTAACAGTTTAGTCTCATCTTCTTCCTTCAATATTTGATTTTCTGAAGTGATAAATGCCCATGATTCATCCTCAGCCTCCTTGCAATCAATCACATTATCACTATGAATTGCATTTCGATTATTTCCTTCACATTCGTGGGCAATGTCTCGACTGCTTTTCCTATTTGAATTGAAGCTTTCCCTGTCACCAGTGGAATGGATACTAGTAGGACTTTCCTCAATGCTTTCCCGCACTCGATGTCCCTTCCAAATTGGTCTATCAGGAGAAGTACAATTCATGAATCCAGATTCAGCACGACATTGAGCAACAAAAAGCTGAAGATGAGGATGCCTTAAGATTTCAGCTGCCTACATGAACTACCAAGATCAGTTTGAAGAGTGTTATGCTTCAAAATTACATCAGAACACTAGCATTTACAAGTCTTATGCCTTTTCCTGGAAGTAAGGGTTTACCGTGGGTCTATGTTCTGGATTTTTTCTGAGCATACTTTTGATAAGACCTTTTCTGCATGCATTACATATCCATCATTAAAGACCGTTATAATTAGTAGGCTCCCCAGAATTGATAACTTGGAAAATCTATTCTAAGATCTTTGTAGTGCACCTAAAACAGTAGTTCCAGTACTCAGTACCCATTCAAACTATCTACCCTGAAAGATAACATTTTGCAACAAAATTTCAACTCTCATTGCTATTTATTAACATAAATTCTAGTAGCTATTCCAATTATGGATTTTGAACTTATACATCTAGTTATATCTTTTGACATGCATGCACACTACACATCTGTAAATATCAAGTAGTTTACCACTATGTTAGTGGGTTTACAGATTAACTCAACTTTCTAATTCATGACCGACAAGTAGATACATTGGATGTTCAGCTACCATGCCATGGATGGTTATAAAATGCTTAAACTATAAGTTCATTAATGACAAAATCCTACTTGTTTTTTAACTGTAATGTTCTAATCTAGATGCATACAGAAAATTAACCCAGAAATATTCTAGCAACAAATATTTTTTCTAGTTTTTTGGGATTTTGTACAAACACACATAAAGCACTGAACTATACTAGACTGATACAATTACTGGGTGCACCCAGTATGCAGATCTGACTTCTTGAAAGTCCTAGTTGTTATGGGATTTTTTCCCCAAAGAGGAAATAAAGTTATTTTTTAATGAAGTAACACTCTGGAATGAGAAGGGAGATAGAAAAATGTTATTATGACCCTTTGGTTTAAATAAGGGTTAATAAAGAATATTTATATAAACCTTTTTAAAAGTAAGGAATAATTGTATCTATTAAAAAACTATCCAAGGTCACCTTTGTGAAAGCGTGTGATGGTTTAGAAACCACCCTTTGAAAGGTTATATAAAGCATTTATGTGAGACTTGGAAAGGGCAGAAGAAGGTGGTTTTGGTCAGCTATGGGCATTGGAGAAAGGACAAACTCAATGTGTCCAACTTGAGGTACATCATACAAAGTACACCCAGGATTGTCTTGACCAGGGCTTGTTGAGCGATTGCTCTGTTGTGCATGTTTTACATGATTTGTTATGAATAATTATTTCCTCTTAAGAGTGTGCCATAGCTATGAGGACCAAGATCACTAAAATCTTCCTAGGGTGAGAGTTATAAATAAATAAATGGGATGGAGTTAATTTAATTTAATTCCCAAAAAATGTCAATTTGTTTCCTTTCAATAATATTCATATTACTGGATATATATATATACACATGATGTTAATATTAATGCTCTAAAATTTTAAAGTAATTAATTTTGAGAAAATTAATTAGTATTTAAACTTAGATAATGACATTAACAAATTCACTATCATAAAAAATTAACTCTGATATTAAATCTATCTAATTGTATACTCTAGAGAAAAGAACACTAGTGATTCTCAAAACAAACAAATCTGAAACCTGCTGATGCTAATGATAATTTCCATGCCCTAACAATCTTGATGATGTTCGGCACCACAAACTACCAATAATACACCTGAGATTTTCATCCCAAGTGCCAAAGCTGTTGTAGCAGCATCAAAGTGACTTTTAGTTTTAATTTTCCAAAAATATACTCCTTTTCTACCCTAGCACTTCCTATACTCCCTTGAATCGACAATCCACAATCTTAGGCAGTTATCCCACAATTGGTGGCAACTAACTCCCTAAATTGTTGGCAGTTTCAATCAGTTAACTATGCAGTTTTCTCCTTAAAATCAATGGCAATCCCAATCAATTAACTAACCACACATCCACCTTTAGTCCAAACCTAACTTAAAAGACCCAACCACTACTCAACTAGAAGACACAAAGACACGTTTGCTTTCTAACTGAAGACTCAACCACCTTATTTCAAACATAAACATTCCTAACAAAAAACTTAATCCTAACTAACTGCAACAAAGCACTCACTCAATGTTGCAACTAAAAAGAGAACATTTCAAATCCACCCTTCCTGGAATTGCTTGCCCACAAGCAATGTAGTGCCAAATGGTACAAATATTTCTAGCCCCTCCCAAGTAGCATCCTCCATGGGTAGATTCTTCTAATAGACCAAGTACTTTGTGGCAGTCTTGTCCCTCAATTTCTTCTCTCGCAAGACAATGATGGCCCTAAGAAACAAAATAAGTTTCCCCTCATAGCGTGGCAAATCAGTTCATTGTGCATTTTGTTGGCCAAGTACCTTTTTAAGGCACGATACATGAAAACATTGTGAATCTGGCTGCCAGCTTGCAATTCCAACTCATAATCCATTTAACCAACTCTCCTCAAGACTCTATATGGTCCATAGAAGAAAGGTCTAAGATTTTCAGCCCCACTTTGCTTAATGGAAGTCTACCTATAAGTCTGCAAACATAGAAAGACCATGTCTCCAACCTCAAAAGATCTCGAGGTGCAATGTTGATCTGCATAAAATTTATATCGATGTTGGGCCCGCTACAAATGATATTTGAGTGACCTCAAAATGTCTCAGTTATGCTCCAAGTCACTAGCAATGGGTAACCTATTGTCAATGAGCACGGCATGAATGAAGGTAATTGCATCATATCCATATAGGACCATAAGGGTTGTTATGCTAATGGACATATAGAAAGTGGTATTATAATAATATTCTCCAAGATGCAACCACTTAATCCATGTTGTTTGTTGATCTATAACATTGTTCTTCAAATACACTTTGACCCATTCATTTATCATCTTTGTTTTGTCCATCAATCTAGTGGTGATAGCTAGTACTAGGGGTGTGCTTGGTACCAATCAAACAAAATTATACCTACCAAAAGGAGCTAAGAAATCTGCTATCCTTGTTGTTGACAATAGTCGTAGGCAAACTGTGTAGTTGAAAGACCTCTCTAAAGAAAAGTTAGCTACATGTTGTGCCTTGAACTCTACAAGGATGGCAAAGAAGTGTGTGTATTTAGTTAACTAATCCACTACAACAAAAATGTTGTTGCTATTTGCTTTAGGAAGGCCTATGATGAAATGCATACATATTTTTGGTTGGGAATGGGCTAAGGTTGTGGTAAAGTTACCAAAAAAGTATGCTATGACTTATTCTATTGGCAAGTGGTGCACTCTCTAATATGCCTAAGAACACACTCCTTGAGGCCCTTCCAAGAAAATCTCTTTCAGTTGCATATAGGTCTTATAGAAGCCAAGATGACCAACAATAGGTACATCATGCAAAGTTCTCACAGTTCTCCTTCATCTTGGACTCAAGTACAAGGAAAAAATTATTTTTATATGGGATAAGTCCATCCACTAGTATATACAAGGAATAGAGGGTAAGCGTTCAAAAAAGAGCATCAACAAATATATTCCTTTTACCCTTCAATATTCAAGTTGTCAGTTCCAGTACGGGATTGGGCACGAGTGCGAGATACGAGTAAGCCAATACGGCGATTTTTTTCTTTGGGTACGGTACGTTTGGGTACGGCTGTATACACACACACACATATATATATATATGCAAAAAATAAAAAATATACAGAACTGTAAATACATTTGATAGTATGAACTGTGATACTTCATCAATCATCAATCATCATTAAATCTAAAATCATTGATCAATGCTAGTGATAAACTATAAAGATAAATGTCAATTAATAGTTCAAAATTCCAATACATATGTCATACTCATATATCATATATGTCTCTAGTCATTATTCAAATGAAGATCATTACAATTATTCATCAATCATCAAGAGGATCTAGATCAAATTCATCAATTGGTTAACATATCAAACTTCTTACCAACCTAGACTATCTGCAATTTGATTAATCAGCAGAATAACTGAATTTGTTTGCCCCTCTGCAAGTTGACATTTAGAAGTTAGAATATTAAAGTGTCTAGGAGGGCCTGGGCACCCCCGGGTTCCCTATGGGTCCACTGGGAACAGACCCACACAAAACCCAGGGGTGCCCAGGCACTCCCAGACGTGCCCCAACAAGAACCGAAACCCAAAC